>LPNX010229916.1:147857-164756 GCA_001517045.1 Pseudotsuga menziesii
TAAATTTTTTTAATTATATCCAGTCCTTCTTCTGCTGAAAATATAGATGTTTGTAATTGAAACTTTAAAGGAGTTTTTGAATATTTATATGGATCATTTGTTCTTGTATTGTCTAATATATGATTTCATTATGAATGGCGTCATAATTTTTTTGTTTTTATATGGTTAGAGTGGTGAAATTATTTATGACATATTTCTTTTTGTTTAATATGCATGTTTCAAAAAAGTTATAATTTGTCTATTGAAGAAAAAATCCTTTTTTCCAATTTTTTACCCCCCCCCCAAAATGTGTATACTGGTATCAACACTTTTCTATTTGGGGGGTGTTTTCGGTGTTTTTTTATGCAAAAAAAATCATTTTCATGGCTGGAGTTCTCGTTCTTAGTATAAAATTCTCGTTTCATAGTAGAAGTGGTTAATATAAATCAAACATATTATAAGAAAATATCATTCATGGAAACACAACATAAAAACTTTGGTGATCAAGTTTTGTGTTTGTTTATTTTCTTATTTTACTTCTTTGTGAAATACATATCTTGGGTAAACTTGTTAGGCACTTCCTTTCATTCAGAAGATGGAACTTATGATAAACTGGATTCCACATAAGCTTGACGTTTTCTTAATGCAAGGCTTAAGGTTGTTATAATATATTCATTAAAAAATCAGCATGTCACTTGCGGAAATTGAATAGGGAGGATATCACTCCTCATAACCACTTGCTAGACCCAATTAACACCATCTATCTATATTATCGTAACATATGAAAATATATAAGTGTAATGAACCTTACCATAACATATGAGTCAACATTTTTTATTATCAACAATAACTAACACCATGGAAAACCATATATAAGGTTTATAATGATAAATATTAAATTTGTAATAAGAGGAAAAACCTACTTATTTAAATGTGCACCTTTAAAATCACACATTCAAAAGTTACATCCTCATATTACATCATTGTATATGTTTAGATCGTTATATCATGTTAGATCATTATTACATCCTCATGTGTAGCATCATATGTGTCACGAGTGTCTAAATTTGTTGGAATATCAATGTACAATATTTTAGCGTTTAATATGCATGGAATAACCAACCATCTTTTCTTAGAATAGCAATGGAAAGAATTTAGTGGAACCCCCTCCATAATGTGGGATCTTATGGATCGGAATACAAGGTAGCTTAGGAAGAGAAAATAACTCAACAAAATTTAACCTAGGTAATGAAGAAACCATTGGTTGTCCAGATATCTAATGTTTTTACTAAGAGGAAGTCCATCGCAAGCATGTTCCATTTTTAAAAAATACATATTTATGAATCATTTGAAAATTTGTATTTTAGTTGGGACAATTTATGTGGAAACACTCTAGCCGAATAGTTATTAATATAGTTAGAATGTCATAGTTAGTCCAAATAATAGACAATATGGACATATTTTTGGTAATTTTTCATAAGGACAAATCATATGCATCTCTCTATTTTTGTATTATCAATCTATATGGTTCAATTGCAACATAATGTTAATACAAATATAACCATTATTATTAAAAACAAAACAAAAACCTGTGTTTTCTCCTTTAAAACAATGGGTGAAAGAATAGTTGATTACAATGACTTGGGCAAAAAAATGACTCACTTTTACTTGGTACAAATATAGTTGAGTCAAATGAAATGAAATTTGTGTCTTCATCGATCATTTCATGGGATCTATTAAAGGTTTCAAATAATTTGCAATTGAATAATATTGGCTTAAATGATTCACTATATTCTATCTAAATAATTCATTCACTAGTACATGTGGACATTTTCCCACGGAAAATAGTTGCTATAGTGACGAACATGGCCCCTTCTTTTTGTGGGAAAACTTTCATCGCTATAGCAACACTTGCCACAGTTCGTTGCTATAGCGACAGAAAATACATGGAACGTGCTTTGTTTAAAAAATCAAATTGTGTCGCTATAGCGACGGAGTGACCTTTCAAGAACCAACGAACTAGCATGTTTAACAAAATTTATACCACTATACGTCGGTGTTGTAGCAATGAAGGTTCATCGCTATAGCAACGAAGGTTGGACGATGAACTTGCCTGTCTAAAGACATTTATGTCACTAGGTCCGTCGTTGTTGCGGCAAGGGTCCGTCGCTATAGTGACGGAGATGTCTATTTTTTTTAAATAATGTTATACCCTCACTAATCCCACTACTATTTGATATCATGTGCTCCAAGCCAAAACAACAAAAATGGTGCACACTTTGGCCATAACATTTTCACTCATTTTCATAAATTTAGCTTTGGTTATTATAAATCATTGTTCTATTTTACTTTTAAAAAGAGTATACTTATTGATACATTTGTACAGCTCCAACACCAATTGTCCTCAATGTTGTTTTCGAATATTTAATGAAGTCAAATTAGCAATAGGAATTGGATCGAAATGTACATTTGAAGAGGTTAGAAGGTGGAGCATGCATGCTACCAAATGAAAGGTGGTGGTGGCAGCTGAACCTTATATTATTAGCTCACAAATTGTGAGAAAGCATTGGTAAAAGGATAACAAGTCACTGTGGCTAATGCAAGAAGATTCTAGTCAACAAGTGGAGGACATGTAGCCACTTACAAAACAAAGAGAAATCATAGTGGCTCCTTGATATGAGGCCAAATAAGGCCTCTGGTTGAGCGATTTGAGAGAAGGAAAATACAAGCTTAAAACTTATTATAACATGTTTTGAAAACAACGTCTACACTAATACATTCACCTCGGCAATTTCAAGAGTCCATGCAAGAAATTTAGTCAATACATATATAATGCATAGAATGCATGGAATTGGAGGTTTAGTGTTGCAATTCATGGCCGGAATAGCTATTATGGGTGAAATATGGTTGTTTGATTGTTGGTCACCCAAAAACATTGCCTAAAACTGTCTCAAATTGTTGATCATTGACTGCCTTGATTGTTGGGCACAAAACCTTTCCAAAATAGTGAATACTTACTCAAAGAAACCCTACAACAGTCCTCAAATTTGATGTCACCCCCCTCTTCAAGCCGATGGTATGGTGGTGACATGGGCATGGGCATGGGTTACAAACTTGAAGCAATGGAGAAGATCAAGTTCTCTGAATAATATTTAATAGAGTCTAGGACATAGCATCCACAGAGCTAGCAATTTTTTGCTTGCATGTAATATTGCTAGGTCGGCGACACTTGGAGAATTTTGTTAGCAAGGAAACATTGGCAGGTAGAAGAGAACAATGCTAGAGATCACAAATATACTCCAGGGAACAACCACACACTGTTGTGTAATATTTATTATTTGCCAGAAGTTGTTTTCCAGGTGTCGAAGAAGTACATAAGAGGTAAGTTTGTTCTAGGCTTTTGAGCCATATGAAACCCACATATGGGATTTTTTCTCTCTACAACCTAATGCTGGTGTAGCAGGTGAGTATGTTGGACAGATGGTTTCCATGTTCTTGCAAATGATATTTTATTTAATGTATATCTCATCTCTCACCTGTTTCTTTTGAAGTATTTTCAACAGGCCTATTGCAATATTTACCAATTACCATGTATAAAATATAAACAATAACAATATTATAACTAATGAAAAGAACGATAGAAATGTACAAGAAATAAATCAGTAATAGCAATACTAGTAAATTTAATAACCAGTTAACAAATAACGGTAATAAAGCTAGTCTAGAATTGTTTGGATCAACATTATACTCAGATACTTTTAGGTTCAGATCTTGTCACTGGAAGGACAAGTCACCAAAGGAACATATGACATACCTTGATAGAGAGTAGGTTAGAGTGTTGTAGGTTGAGGTTAGATACATACAGTAGAAAGAAAGATATCCCAGTCACCACATGTGAATACCCTAGTAGGATAGTAGCAGCGATATTTATCCCAAAACACAGCTAATCAACCTTTTTAGATCGCAATTCCCTCTAGCATAATTAACACCAAACAAGTCATGTACAGAAAGGTAAGGTCAAATTATCCATGGCCTAGATAGGAGAGGTTACAACAATCCACTTTACGGATGAGGGAGGTCATCACATTCCATGGCCCATCTAGGAGAGATCATACATAGTCACAATCCATTAGGATACACCTTACACAGTCACAAATAAGGTTTAGCATCCCTAGAGGGATGACACCAAAGCTAACAATCCAAGAGTAGCCGACATAAATGAACACGGCCTATATTTTCAGCAGAAAAAAAATGGTCTTGGATCAACTTATGTGTGCAATCCTCTGAAGTCCAAGTGACAGAAATTCCGTCGCTAGTATAGTAAGCCCGTCGGAGACTTGTACACACGAGTGTCTCTATAGCGACGACCCTGTTATTTTATTTTATTTTTAAATTATGTTGAAAGAATTCCCTACTATGGAAGGAGGATGTTGAAAATTCTCTAGTTGACAATTGAAATTTCCAAATGATGTTGCATTCCAAGTTTCATCCTCCATTCCTTAACCTCATATGGAAACTTGGTAGCCTGTGTTTCAATGTGAAATTTGGAAATTTTATGAACCAAGTTGCTCCCTTGTATTGTTCTTTTGGCTTCGGCACACAATGTATAATATTGCAACCTCTAGGAGTGCAACATCGGCCTACATATAAAAGACACCAAAAATAACATACCATGGAATGAAAACCCAAACATCGCATCCACACAATGTCAAAATTGTAGGTCAATTCCATTGGTAACTCCTCTGGTGATAAAAATGAAGCAGCAAGTGTTTCTAGATAGAAAACAAAGTCAAAGTACCTTTAAGAGCTTTTTGAGCATCAATTCCAAAGTTTGGCTTCCTAAAACATTGTTAGTTTGCTAAGAGAATTGTTGAATTCCCTCAATGGGGACTGTCTTTAAGAAAGATAAAATAGACCTGAGTTACAATCCCATGATAAAGAGGTAAGAGGTATATTCATGCATTTTGGAAAAAAAAGTAATGGTGTATATTCAAAACGATAAAAGTGGCATATATCCACAAGTCCATCACCACCATTGTTCGAAATGGGTGTTTTAGTGTAAGCAATAAGTAGTCAATGGAATCAAACCAAGTCAAGTTGATGGATGATTCAAATAGGTTGTGTCAAGTTTAGAATATTGACGAGGCACCAAGACCTAAGAACAGAGTTGTGGCTGAAAATGATCATGAGCAAGAGATACAATGGGTTGAGCAAGATGAGCCATGTGTATTATAACACTTGCTTTCCAAGGGGTGGAAAATATTTGAAACATGTAAGATTCTAGTTTATGATATGGCATAAAATTTACTCTCTCGATTGTGGTTTACATTGCATTTATGATGTACCTATAATTCTAATAATTGAATGGGTGTTGTTAATTTATTTGCAACCCAAAAAGGTTTAGTGAGAGGCGATCTTAACCCTGGTGGGAAGAGATTCAATCCAAGGTATATGACCAATACCATTTTTTGATAGTTGATAAAGAAAGCATAGGCCCAGCATTGGAAGGACAGAAAATGTTTGGTAAATTTTCCATATAGCTAGCATAAAACAATATCTCTCACAGAATTTATTTTTTTTCATAGGGGAAATCAATAATGAATGTTGTCACTGAGTCTACCACCTAAAACTTAGTGGAAAGAAAAAATCTGTGTCTTTATTTATTTCAGCTAGACTTCAACAAAGAATTTAAACTTTGGATTCTGGTTCAAAATTTTCATATACAATTTTAACCTAAATCTATTGGCTATTATTTCATTGCATCTTCTCCAATGGTCTTTAGCTTAACTTCTCCATTAGAAATGAATTACGCGGCCTCATAAGTTCCAACCCACCATACTTGAATTTTTCCATCGAAATCAATATATCCAAACCCATACAAGAGAGCCCATTCTCATGAGAGAAACCCCTTATGTCTTACATAATTTATCATGAAAATGTTTTCTATGTTGTTGCACCACATTTTTTTGAAATTGAATGTCCTCACATATTCATCAAGAACATTCAGTTAGGTGCACTTGCAACAATCTTTCTCACTGTGATTTTTCAAGGTTCAATGAATTGAACCGTAAGATGATTCATCAATCTTTCTGAATATAATTGTAAAACGAGACAATAGGCATGCATCCACATTCCTCCATTTTGTTCATAATATTTTCAACCCTCTCGACCATTTGGGATTCAATGTAGGTTTCAATATCCCAAAAATAACATTTCATTGGAATTTTGCCATCCATTTCTTCTCATATATTCCATAAATATCCCCACTTCTTCAAAATTTCTTGCACCACGCAGTTTTTAAAATAGGATTGTATACATCACATTGTCATGTTTATATAATTTTTGTCTTGAAGCTCAATCAAACATTTGAAGGGATAAAGCATCATTTTCTTGAGAAAATAACAGATTATCTAACCACATGTCACACTACACAGTTTTGATTGATAACTTTAATTGCATAATTGAAACAAAGGGTTTATATTGAATTGTCTGGGCTTTGTACATCACTGGGTTTTAACTTGTTTCCTAGAACCCAAATGTAATTTTCTATGACCCACATGGCAGTTATTCACCAAACATACCATTCTACTCTCATATTAACAATACAACAATAAATGAGATAATTTTGAGTATCCATTGAATGATTGAACATGAGACTATTGAAGATATACGCAGCAGTAGTGTATGATGGTTGATTGAGATACATAGGCCAATTTAGAATAATTTATGTACCTCGGGAATGTTTAAGGACATGCCTATATTAACAAGCTCTATACTCTATACTATGGCCTTTATTAGGCCTATCCGTTCAACCATATTAGAAAATTCACTATGTCAATATGTCCAAATTGATGTAGAGAGGTCACACTACATTCAATGTAACCTTTGTAATCTGATTTTTTATTATTATTCTAATGTTTAAGCTCTGGCTTTATTAGTCATCCACCTCAAAAAAATCCTAGCTAAGCCATTATTAGGCATTCATTAAAATAATTACTAGCTCTGCCTTTAACTTCCACATCACGAAAAAAATAGCTTTTTCTTCATTGAAGACCTATTGAATTTAATCTAGATGGTTCTGAACATCAAAAAAAAATGCCAAAAAATATTAGCATTTACATATTTATATTCCAACTCTTGAAGACCTAATTTTAACAAATTCTTGAAAACTATATAGACTTGATGTTGAGTAGTTTATAAATTCTTGTTCAATGCAATGTGGCCCTTATTCAAATTTTCTACCCTTAGAAGTTTTACTTTTACTTTTTATAGTCACTAAATCATTTCTAATAAATGAATAGTAACAATATATTTCATTTGTACACTATTTACCTATTTTAAAGAAAGCAGTCTTATGTTTTGAACACTTGATGTTCTGATCCATCTTCATTTACCATCCTTGCTTGGAATGATTGGGTACTAGGTAGAGACACATCTTGTTGGATGTAACAAGAAAATTTGAGAGGAAACACTTCTTCACAATAATTTTGTAAGAAATCCTTCTAGGTATTTAAATGTTAAAACTTTCTTAGATGAAATTTAGGCTAATCCTTGTAGTTGGCCTTACTATAAAATTGTGTTTGTTTAAAGGGAAATGGAAAATGAGTGTAAATAATTCAATTAACGCAATAAAGGGTTGAACTTATGAAAGTGAATTGATAAATTGAGAAGTTGAAAATATTCAATAAAATGCCATTTTCTATGTTTTCTGTGCATGCCATTTTTTGTATACAATGTTGATGTTTTCCAGTCCTCTGCTATGGGGACAATGAACTTGTGACAATTGTTTTTCTTTACACTTACGTTTGGAGTGAGGCTCAGGTAAGTCGTCTAACTTCTCGGTTATGGAGCCTTTATATTGGTTGGGTGACTATATTCACCAACAGTGAGCAAGAATCAAGAAACAACACCCATGTAAAACCTATTATTTAATGAGTCATAACTTATCAAAGTTGTAATTTACTGATTCAACTATACGAGTCATAAGACTTGTTTTTATAACTTGAAAGGACTTCTAAGGGGTCTTTATTCAAACCTAACTTTTAGGATGGTTACCAATAAAATAAAAATAGGTTGACTTAATATACCAAAGGCCAAAATGGTCACATAAATAACAACAATAAAAATAATAAGGTTAGGTCATCATATCAAAGAGGTCATGGTACCACAAACAATAAGGGTGCTATTACCAAAAGTACCATAAGTCAACTAAGGGTCACAACAAGGTGGTAATGAAACCCCCATACCCACAATACCAAGGTGTACCATAAAGGTGGGGAGCCAACCCCTTTTACCTACATGACCAACACGACCAACCAAGGACTTTAATCTTTTCTCTCTCAAGGTATATCGTCATGTGTGTTCCATATATATTTATCATCACTGTATAAGGAGAATATCCAAAATGGATAATGTGCTACTAGAAAAAGGATACTATAAAATACTATATAAATATATAGAGAGAAAAGAGAAGAAGCAAAGAGGAGATGAATGGTAACATAAAACCATGCAAGTGAAAACACTCTACTCCCACTACTTGTAGTAAATACCCATGAGCACAACACTATACTTTTGGCGGAATTCATAATGAAGTTGGATTCTATAATGATATCTCAACATCTTGATAACATAAAAATATAATGTATAACAATGAAATTCAAATAAACCCATCTGAATAATGCCTTTGATTAATTGCAAAAAAAATAATTAAGAGATAAACAGTCTAACAAAAGAATATGCCATTTTCAATCACATGTTAAGATATAATTTCAATCAAATTCAGCATTAAACATATTGATATTAAATGATAGATGGTTCAACAGTGCTTTGTGCTCATAAATCTCAACTTTTGGAGAAATCCCAAGTTTAGTAGGATTTTCAGCCCATAACTTTATTTGGTTCAAACTGATGTTTAACGACAAGTATAAAAGCAAACATTGTTGCTTCTAATGTTGAAACCATATATGTTTTGCAGAGATATTGCACATCAAAACCATATGAGTATTGTCTTGAATGCACATAAAACCCAAAGAATGCATTCTATATGTAATATGCATATCTCAATAACCTCTATGAGTTTTACCAGATAGAATTTTAAAACTCACTTTACAACCTAACCTGAAAATTATTTGGAAGGTGTCTCTAGAATCTAGTACAATTCATAATGGTGTGACTACTAATGTGAGTAAAATAAAGTAATTTCAACATCAGTCAAATCTAAATGACAAAAGAAAAAATGTTACATAAAATAATTCAAAAAATTAAAAGACCCAAACAGTTTCATAATAAGTACTTTGCAATATCCTTGATAGAAAAAAACAACAATAGCAATGCCTTCTAGAACCAAGATGACGTCTTCAATATTCTACTATAAAATAGAACATGTTAGTGCTTCCCATCTTTGATAAAAACTAAGTTTCTCTAGTTGACGGTTGAAGCAAAATGAAAAGGTGACCATGACAAAATGAGCTTAGAATTGCCAATTTATATCAAGATTAGGGTGGTCATCTTAGGACTTAAATATCCTTTAACAATATCAATAAAATTAGGACAGCTTAAACTTTTAAGACGTTCTCACATATTAACTTTTAAGCCCTCTTCTGGTCTTTCACCACTGGACGCGTAAAAGTTACTCGAACGAAAATCAGATTTGAGTTTTGTTTAATAGTTTGACCCTCAAGAAAAGCAGTTTTATCATCAAACTGCATGTTTCAGCCAGCTAAGACATGGATTTAACGCTAGTAGATTTTTTTGTGTTATTTGGGGAAAGGATCATGAGACTATAATAAGGTTTATTTTCTTTGGAGACAGTCAGAGAAATTGCCAGCCATAAATAGCTTCTCTGTTGTGATTTCATGCTAATAATTATTGGAGAGGTTTCCTAGAGTAAGTAACAACCTTCATGCCAATTGAAATCTCAACAAACAACATCTTACCCTTGTCACTAAAAATATCAATAAAACAGCAACTTGATACAGTTTGCATCCATGCAGACAATTAACATGTTTTTTCTTGCTTTCCTCAACAGGTAGTTGGGACGAATTGACTCCCTTACTAGTGGTGGATTCTACATATACAAGTTCAAGATGAGTTGAAGGGGTTAGACAATATTATCCTGGAGCAGGTTACAACAATTAGACATCTCATCATCCTTCCACCTCCAGGTTCCCATGATCTACTTCCACCACTACATACTACTAGAGCTACTGCAGCCAAATTGCTTCCACCTTGTAAGATGATCATAATTTAGTTTCCAGACTGTCAATAAACTTTCTATAAACAAAACCTATCATGATAATTCATTTTTTAAGCAATTAGCAAGTACTAGCTTCAACAAATCTTAAAAGTGAAATCTTTCCAAAATCCAAAATAAAAAACCCCTTTGACTGCAGATGTTAAATAACAGCCTAGAAGTATTACATCCACAAGACCTCCAGTCATACAGCTACAAGTGAGACATTATGTTAAAAGCCACAATTGAGACCTTCGGTTACAAAGCCAAAATTAGGGTGGTTTTATTTTTATCCTCACTAAGGATGGAAATGGCTCCTGTCCCGACAAGCCAATCAATCTGGATTCTAAGGATAAAGAGTGTTATTTGGTTGCCCTATACCCATTATGTTACTCTGCAATTTCTTGCTATCCTATGTTTAGTTATAGTAAATCTAGTCACCTTACTATTTTACTTTAGTACAGTTAAAATCCACAGGCATCAAAGACAATCTTATTTTTTTGGAATGATATTGTTTTCCCTAGAGGCAAGAAAGCAGTATCATAATTTTATATATTGTGTACATTTTAATATAATATAATCTATCAGCTATATTACAAAAAAGTATAATCTTGGGTCTGGGTTTGTTGAAAATCCCTCTACACAAGTGGTGCAATATGAAATGGAGAAGGCCCTATTGGTGTCATTGCTTAAGAAGTCGGAATGATGCCTTCAATGGGAAGGCGTTGAGCCAATTGGCATTGATGTCCTTATTGTCATGGGTACATCTAGTGATGGAGAAGATCTGCAATATCCAGATGCTAAAAAGGGTGACAGGGGTTGAGGAATAGTATCCATATGCTAAAAAGGATGACACGGGTTGAGGCACAATTTTTGGCAACCAGTGTTGTTGTCGTTGTTGCTACTTCTATTGTGATGTTTCGTTCAAATGCTAAATCAAGGCACTGCACTATGTTGTTGCATAGAACATTAGGAATGATTGTCACTTGCATTGGCAATATCTAAAATGTATCTCCTTTAATATGTAATTTTGTTGGACTAAGTTTATTATGTGTCTCAATTCACCATACATTTTCATTTTACCTTTGCTTTTCTTGGTCAAATAATCTCATCTCATCCATGTCAACTTGTATTGTTGCTTAT
This sequence comes from Pseudotsuga menziesii, assembly GCA_001517045.1. Lineage (NCBI taxonomy): Eukaryota > Viridiplantae > Streptophyta > Pinopsida > Pinales > Pinaceae > Pseudotsuga > Pseudotsuga menziesii. The sequence continues at coordinate 159,211 of LPNX010229916.1, forward strand.
CTTCGGAACCCCAAATTGACAATAAAATTGAGATATAAGCTATGCCAGCTCATATTGCCTCATAAGGGCATGGCTTGATTAGCTTGGTTTGCTAGGGTTGACTATATTGGTTCAAGATTTGTTTCACACAAGCCTGTCACATTTTACTAGGTGAGTTGTTATAGCAACAATGTGAGTGTTAGTGAATCACTAAGGTACCCAATTGATATGATAAGCATGTGCAAAGTAACCACTTTCTCATCTAGATGTTTGGATAGAATTTAGACCTTCTTCTCATTTTTTCTTTATTTTTTCTTGTTACAAAGCTCTAACTAAGCAATGACCTAAATAAAAAAGTAGATATTATGCACCATCAAAGAATTGAAGGTTCTAGTGTTCATTCTCAAGCACACTCAAATACTTTCTATAAAGTTCCATGCTTTTGAATTGCTAACAAAATCTTCTGCATTGGAATAAACCAGAACTTCAGCATCATGCATCAAAAATTTTGTGAATTACAAAATTTTAACTTCTTTTCCCAAAGGTTTATTTCTTCCATAAGCAGTTGAGTGATTACCTTAAAGGGTCTCAAGTCAAATCATCCAGTAAAATGCTAACTTGTAATTGCCTACAAACATTTTGGTTCTTCTATAGCCTTGAATGAGTTTGAATCATTCATGGCCTTCCTTTTTAATTCTTATTTCTAGACTCTCACCAATATTCTAAACTTTGGCTCATTGTTTGAAGGAAATATCCATGCTACCTCCTTTGTCATATATATGCCCACCAGCCTTTTTCTAAGTCTCCATGAAGGCACTAGGAAATCTACATTATGATATTGAACCAAGGTTCTCTGCTTAAAATTTTGTAATTCACAAAAATAACCCCCTGTGGGATTTTCGATCAACAATTCTTGTTTTTGCTGACATTTATTTTGGCAGAATGTCGTTATTTATTTTCAAAATATTGCTGCAATTCTACGCCAGTTCATGCACTGATAGCAAAAATCTATATTCTTGGTTTATTATATATCATATTTAATTATGAAGTAAAGTCTGCACAACTTTAGTTGGCTCTGGGCTTGCTTCAAGCATGAAAGTTTTTGTTATAAATCAAAGCATGCCACAAAGAACGTAGAATATTGATATACATACATTAGGATGACCTTTTAACTTCTAAATAGTATGTTATTACAAAAAGATCAGGATTCCATCAAGTCTAGGATAAAATTTGGATATGTGGTGTCCCTAACCAAACTGATCTGATTTTTTTGTTGAATGTTTATGTACCTTTGGGATTGGAATTTCATCAAACACTTAGGAAAAAACCCTCTAATAGGGCTTGGAATTTCATAGAACACTTAGGCAACAACCCTCTAAGACGCCCTGTGGTTGATTTTGACTGATTTGGTTAAGTTTGGGTGGTGTTTTGTATGGGGTTGTTCCATATTTCGAATATCAACATTTTTTTAACAATAGAAGGTGCACATAATAATATTTCATTCCATTTATCTCAAGGAAATGACATTCAATGTACATAACTAACAACGCCTCAAAACAGCAAAATGCCTCCACATTTTTGTCAGACTGGATTGAGTAGCTGGTTTTAGTCAGACTTGGTCGAATCAAACTAGGTCAGCCTGACTGCATATATTTTTTACTTGGTCGGCTCTGATGACAATGATTATGAGAATCTATCAACACTGCTACATAAGAACCTAAGTATGTTATAGTTAACACATTTGTTCCTAGAGATCCATTCAAATTTTTGATTTTACTGCACAATTACAAAGTGAAAACTAGCCTGTCCTCATAATATTTGATGTATGGCATTTATGTCATGAACTCTCCAAGCACATTGAGATTCTCTGTTTATAAGAGATGAAAAAATATTTCACTTTAACTACACAGAATGTGCAAGCATGTGAGAAACAAATCCTAATTTGATATAAACATAATAAAACATTAAAATGACTTATAATTCAATGGTTAATCTGCCCTTCATTGGCTACTACGAACATTAAAGGCACAACATTCCAATTAATTTTGTTGGTTTCCTACTGGAGGTGTCCGTGTAAAACATTTCTACAATCAACTTTATCTAGAAGACAATGGTTTCGTGGTTAAAAAATTCGGCAGAATAGATTACTTGCAAACCCTTCTAACTCCTAGACACAATTCTATTGAAAATAGGTCCAACATTATGGATTGCAGGGAAAAATATTTCCACCAATTAATAAAAAATTACTAACTTTCAAATAAAACTCACACATTTTCCATGCAAACCTTAATTTTTCCCCAGGGTTAACGGTTTAGGGTTTAAACATACCAATGTATAGTCAAGTGTTCCGGCCAAAATAAACTTGTCGTTTGATGAAAAATTGACAAATGAAACGGGGGATTCTCATCATCGATGAGCGTCTTCAAACAATGGCTAGTGGCAGAATCCAAAATCCTACAAAGCCCATCATAACTCCTAGAAACTATCAACGACCCATCCCGGTTCAAGTGAACGGTCATCATGGAGTCTAAATGGGAAAGCAAAACCTTTAAGCATTTCCTCGTCCTCACATCCCAAATCCTCACAGTTTCATCAAAGGAAACAAAAACTATAAGAATCGACTGTGGATTGAAATTAACACAGAACACGTAGTTAGTGTGGCCCTTCAATGTTTTGATGCAATCACCTCTGTGGAAGTCCCATATGCACAGGGTTTTGTCGTAGGAGGCAGAGCAAATGTAATGGGAATCTAACAACCATGCCATGTCGGAGACGCCCTCTGTGTGACCTTGGAGCTCCTTATTCACATTGTTGTTGTCGGCAGACCATATTCTCACGATTTTGTCGGCAAAGGCACTCCCCAAAATTTCCACTTCTGCTAAATCTGTTCCGGTACACTAGTTAGCTAATAGTGTACCAAAGGAAGTTTACCCTATTATTTGGTAGGTTCTCCAACTTCTACTCATGCTTGTGCAATGGAACCCCCTTATGAAATCATTTCACCAATTCACAATTTAGATTTGGGTCCTTCTCATGCGCATGCTCCTACTTGTGCAATGGAAACCCCCTATGATGTCATTTAAAACCCTTTCACAGTTTGTAGTTGGGTCAATTCAGTGTTTTTCATGCGATCATTTCACATTTGGGATTCTGGGGTTTTATTTTCAATAGCACCAGGATTGGGATGTAATATATATACACAATGTAATTTATTTATATATATATTATATATATTACAATGTAATATATGTGTGTGTGTGTGTGTGTCTGTGTGTGTGTGTGTGTGTGTGTGTATGTGTGTGTGTGTGTGTGTGTATGTATTATATATATAACAATGTAATAAAAAATAATAATAATTTAAATAATAAAAAATTGTTTTAATTTTTAATTTTTATTATCATGTGAAACATAGTGAATTTGGGGGTTATTAGGACATGGACCATAGGGGTTTTCTTATTTTCTGTTCTCACTATTTTTTTCATGAGAAGAATAACAAATAATGGGCATGAGAATGTATAATCTGCATTTCTAATGGAATTAAAATAGATTGGAACCATACCAAACTTTTGACTTCAATGTTTAAGAATGTTGAGGAAGAGAAAAAGGAAATGAAGGAACAAATTGAATCATACCTCCATGGTCGTAATCGACATAAGTAAGAGTGTTATGGGTTTTTTCAAAGATAACAAACCAAGAGTTAAAAACCTTCAATGTTACAAAATCTACATTCCATCTTTGTTGAAGGTAGTTGTGAGAAAATATGTCAAATTTGATGAAGATGCATGATCCTCCAATTCTCAATAACCTCTTATTGTCACTAGGGGGCAGAGGAGCCTTCTTCCCAAAAGGATGATCCACAGATTTCAAGAGCCTTATTGTCACTATGCATTAAAGACATTGTACAATCACCTAAGTGGTAAGAGGAGGACACACATTGATTAAAATCTTAATCGTAATAATTGTCTACCGGTCATATCAAACTTTGAAGAGAATAGCCAATGGAACCTTCCCCGTGTTCTTAATTATACCCTGAGGCCCTGGTTGTATAAACCTTTGGGCTCCCTAAGAAAATATGGGAATGTTCACCTAATCACTTAAGTGATAAAGAAACATTTCTACATCCATGGATATACTACATGCAACAACGAGACCACAAGGAGTGAAACCCTTTTATCTATTGTTGTAAAGGTGTTTCATAATTGAGGAACCAAGAATAACCAAAAAATGACTTGGAGGAGCATTGTTAATTACCAAAACATTAGAGATATCAATGCATGCCATGTTCTGCTAGGAAGACCTTGGAAATTTGATAGGAAAGTTGTGCATGATGGGAGCAATAGCTACGGAGTGCGGAGGAGACTCTTATCCTAGATGATCTGTACACTAGTCTGAACCCTTGTCGAAGGAACCCCACTAGAGTTATCGGGACTTGTCTTGGAAATTCCAGAGTGTAACTCAGTGGGAGTCTTAAGATTTGAATCCCCACAAATCTATGTAACTCACAATGAAACTCTAACAACCTTTGTAAAGAGTGGGTAGCTACAATAGATCCTGGAGTGGGTAGCTACAAAATATGGATTACATGTGTTAATGCACACATAAACGAAGATAGTACACGATGAACATAGTTCCTATGATATCTCTCCATATCATTTATGTCATGGTCTCATCTATCACTAGTACATGTGAACATTTTTTCCATGAAAAAATCATTGCTAGGATAAACATGATGATGATGATTGCTATTATTCTAATGAGTATGAACATGATGATCATGATGATGAAGATGATAACATTGATAATGATGATGATGATGAAGATGATAACATTGATAACGATGATGATGATGATGATAAGATTGATGACGATGATGAGGATAAGGATGAGGATGAGGTTGATTAGGATGTTGATGACGATGATGATGATGATGATGATACCATTGATGATATTAAACATGAAGATGATAATGGTGTTGGTTATGATGATGATGATTATGATAACACTGATGACGATGATGATTGTAACATTAACGATGATGAGACTGAGGATGAGGATGAGGTTGATTAGGATGTCGATGATGACGATGAGGAAGATGATGATGATGATAATGAAGATTACAATCATCCACGGAGAATGGATGAACAAAATATGAGGAGCAAGAAGACAAAGGAAATGTTTGAGTATAAATAAGATGATTCCAGGATCACTTGGATGCTACAAAATTTTATTTACAAATTTTGCTTCTTCATTTCATTTCAATATAGTGTTATTTGTTCTCCTCAAAGGAGAAACTTATCCCTTTCACAAAATCCAGAGGGATAAACATACTCAAGTAAAACCAACATGCTTGTTCACACATTCATGTATTAGGATGTGCATTCATAGTTATTTATAAAATATCTGAATTCATCCTTCAAGCTTATCCCTCTTAGGAGGTGGGGCCTTATCAGAATTGGTTTCCTTATATATGCAAGATATCATGGATTGTTCAAACCCTGATGTGTTTAGTAATTGAATGGATATCAAAGAATCACATGGATCAATGACTACATTCTTCTACATTGGTA
>LPNX010229916.1:168230-270442 GCA_001517045.1 Pseudotsuga menziesii
GGCTTAAATTCGTTATTACAACAATATACTCGTTATGGTCTCAACTTGTCACTTCAAGGATTAAAACCTAGGTGGGAAGGAACAACCACTCAAGCTAGACCCATTTGACATTTGTATGCACATATATCTAATGGCAAGATAATTGTTTTAATAATTTGATTAAGAAGATGAACTTTATTCATTATACTTGCATGTAGTTATATGCAATAATTATTTATGTATTTGGTCAAGTATGATTAACATGTCTTCATGTAGGCAAATCCTATATATATACGTATTGCATATGCATGTTTTTTAAGCTCTGAGTCGCATGAAGTATTTCATTTCTCTAATATGCATTATTTTTCCCACATTAATGCAATGACTTGTCCAATGTTCTCACAATCCACCTAGTGATCCCTTCCCTCCTTACCTTGATGTTTTTAACTCTTTTCATTTTTTCCTTCACATAGGACTTCAACCAATTGATGTTGCATATGAATTATATAACATAAATTTCTCTATTACTACTATCTCATTGAAAAATGTATATGAAAACAATAATCATAATTAGATGATGTCATGAAGTACTAAGTGTCTAATGATAAAATATTATGATTATGATTAATTATATAAATTTGTTTATAAGGAGAAAAAATATACAAACATAGGTCACCTTTTTAAGGTGTGACACTTTCCATTTATCTCTCAAATTCTTCTTATATGTCTTTGAGCTTCCATGTGAGCGGTGCATTGAATGAAGTTAGTTGATGTACTCACAAAGTAGAAAAAATTAAAACACCATGTCCCTCCATCACTCAAATGGTTCATTGTGTTTATTGCCCTACATTTAGTTCCTTCATGTATCTTAATAAGAAAAAACATCCATCTATTACTATAAACACCAACTAATTCAAAATCATTCACTAAATGCACTAAAATGTGCACTTGAATGTCCATGAAGCTTGATGGGAGTCCCTTCTCGAAGGTACAAATAATTATGCGATCACTTTTCATCACCAAAGAATAAAATCAACAATCTCCCTTGAAGTGATCTACCTACCTATATTGAAATTTGTATCAAACACAAAATAATGATATCATATTGAATATTGATTGTCATTTGCAATATTTATAATATTCAATAAATAATTTAGAATTATTTTATGATTAATATTGAACAATATTGTCATTGATGTTTAATATTTTTTAATGTAGTGATAGATTAATGTATTATTTATCTTACAAAATTGGAGAACCTTGCCATAAGTTTTTTTTACATAGAAAAAACATCGTAGTCTATTAATAAAAACAAACCACCTTTTCCATGGCCGAAAGCCTTCCACATATGAAATCATCATTGTCTCATAGTGGAAATGGAGATTACAACATATGTCAATCATATGCTTAAAGAGAGAGTGGGTACTATATTTTCATCACTGCCTGGTAGTGGATACAAAAAATCATATACATATGGATATGCATATTTGAGCTCCAAATAGAAGTTCAAATAAAAAACAAAAAGATATGTGCCCAAATAATTTGTTTTTTTAGCAATTGGAGACTTTTAGTAAATTAAAAAATGATAGGACTAGGGTCATCCTCCATGATAGTTCCATTGACGTATTGCCATACTCCATCACCAAACTCCAAGCCTAGCTTCGAAAGTTGGTTCGCTACGCAGTTCCTCTCTCTATAAACATTACTGAAATTTATAAACTAAAAACATACTGCTAAACCGGCCACATCCTCAAACAGTGGTTTCAAACAAATATTTTTTTAGAGATATGATCCTTTCATCTAGTTGATATCTAGCATCGAATCCCCAAAAATTTGAATTCTAAAGATACCGTTGGATAGAAACAAAAGTAAAACCAACTTCAAAGTCATTAACTCTACATGATTATTTGTGCTTTGTCCCACTGCTGCTGCAAATTTGGTTCAAAGACATAAGCTACTTGTAGGTATTTACAAAAGTTTCCTTTGCAACAACCTTGTAAAGCTAGAAGATAAGCATGTTGAATAAGCAAATGATCATCAATTAAGATGTTGGAACTTGTAGCAATAATTTGTTCTTACATATGTTTATGTGTATGCACTTATAGATGTGCTTTTATTTTATAATCATGAGGTGGTATAATGTACCTTCGATAGGCTATGATGATAATGGAACTTAAGATTAGTGATATCTTCATCAATAATAAGACAAACGAGGCATACATGTTTTTTAAATCATGCATTGTGTTTAACAAATGTGTTATCTTCCAATCCTTCTAATAAGACATTTAATAGAATTTTGATAATTTATTTATTCTTGTAAAACTTTCTTTTGATTCTAAACATTTATTATATGGATTTTTTTTAACATAAACCAAGAGTATATATTAGATGGAAAAAAGGTTGTGCACATCCATTCAGTACAAAATTGAAACCAGAGTTTCATAGGTTGCTATGGAGAAAGGGAAACTGAAATAATTGCACTTAACATGAATTTCCTATTGTTCCTTACATACTTCCTGAAAACTATCAAACCCTTCGAAGGGTAAAATTTTACAAACTAATGATTAAGAAAAATGCAAAAAACATCAAGGATTAGAAAGGCTGAAACACTGCATCTTCTTGCCTTTATGCTCAAAGGTAGGCTGAATGACCGAAGTTTCCTCCATTGTGTGAGCACCTTGTTTCGGAGAGTCGTGGCAGTGGTTTCATTGGGACATTCTGGACATTTTTAGGACTTCCTCTTTGATGATATCAACAATACCCATTAAATCCCTAAGGTCTCCCTCATTATCGTCAATCCTGGAGTCGTGGACATTGATTTGGTTAGCTATGTATCTAATATTCAAGGAAGATTCTCTATTTCCCTGGACACCGATGCCCACCATCTCATAAACCCTGCACAAATGTAATTTGATATCCTCCAAATTGAACTTGAGACTGGCTATTTCATATTTTCCTCCGTTGTTCACAATTAAGCTCTTAGGGTCATCTTCTATCACCTACAAAAGACTTGTTAACAGAAACTGCAATTGTTGTAAACTATATTTGTGAGGTTCTTGCTGGAATGTTGAGATTCGTCTCCCTCCAAACCTACAAACAATGGACAGGAACAGGAGGGGACTTCACAGTTTAACTCACCCATCATGCGTCCGGACTGTCTTCTCGAGACACTGGAGGGATGCCGAAATAAATTCAAAGTAAATGCAGGCTCGTGAAGGGTACCATAATTTGGCAGAAAGGTGCCATGCGTGTGAAGGATGGTGTATCATCTCCTTGGACAGGTGGCCATAGAGGGGGACATATCCTATAGTTTCCAACCTTGGCTTATGCATATTGTGCATTAAGTTATGACTAGGGAACATATTTATGAGACTTTGTGTGGTTTTTAAACTCTACTATCCCTTGCAAACTTCTAGCGCCATGATTGGAAAGCTTGTCAGTAGGACCATTGTTCTCCCTGAGAATATGATAGAAGAGGACTTATGGAATAAGGTTTAGTTGGCAGATCCGGTCATAGATTATTTTGCAACTTGCAGAGCTATTTTTATACCCTGGTCTCATCTTCTAGGTAACCTGCCTTGAGTCACCAAAAACCAAAATCTTTGAAATATGAACCTTACCTGCCAGTTTCAGGCTGAGGAGTAGTGAGAGCCATTCCACTTCATTATTGGTTTTAGTTCTAAGTCCCCAAGCATAGGATTTTACTATGTTTCCTCCAGGATCAAATATAATCCCCACCACACCAGCCTCTCCTGGATTGCCTTTTGAGGCACCATCAAAGAAGAGAGAGAAACATTGTTGCTACTTCCTCCATTGAAGGAATTATTCTTTGTTTTTTTCTATTTCCCAAGGCTAGAGAGTTGGATTACATTTGGTTTGAGGAGAGATATGTTTAAGAAATTATCGGCACCAATTTGCTTCCTTATCAGTGAGAGTTTCATAGGCAGGGAAGTAGATATTCTTGGATGTCATCCTTTCATGCATCATATTGATTACTTTGAAGGCTAACCTGATAGGATCAACCTTATTATCATCAAAGATAAGTTTGCTTCTAGCAATCCATATTTTCCAACTGATGTTTTTTGGAATTGTGTTCCAGACTCTTAGAAGGATATTTTTGTCGCCAAGGTTTCCTGGGAAGTAGATTTTCCAATTTTCTATCATCTCCCGAATTTTATCTAGTAATTTAAACCTTTCACCAAGACTCCCAATGACATGACCCCATACTTGAATGGTAAATTCACAGGTTAAGAAAAGGTGAGAGGAGGACTCTTCAGAGGATTTGCATAAGACACATCTAGAGGGGCCTATTATTCCTCTTTTGTTGAGATTGTCAATAGTCAAGAGTTTGTTTTGGATCAGCAACCAAAAGAAAAAAAATGAATTTTGGGATGCAATATGAATTCCATACCTTACCCAAAAACTTTGTAGAGGTTCGGGTTCCATTATTCACCAGTGTCCTATAGCCTTCTCTAATAGTGTAGGTAACATGACGTCCCCACCCTCTTTGGTCCTGATTCCTAAGGTGTGAGGGATATTTACCATGCAAATAAGTTGTGAAGAGGGCGTAATCCTTTCACAAATGCTTGGGGGGGTGTAGAATCTTCCACCTTTTCCAGTAGCCGGAGATCAACCATTCTGATATGTCATGTACATTCAAGATATTATTTTCTTACATCCAAAAGCAAATGTTATCGAGGTTGATATCGGAAGCCAGTGGATTATGCCCCAAAATTTTATCCATCCAAAAATTTATCCTCCTTTCATTCCGAGGGACCCAAAGTAGGGAATCTTTGATTAGACCAGTAGAATGTTTGCAAAGGTTCCAAATGGAAGTGCCTTTACCTTCCCAATTGTAGTCAAGACTGCTTAGTCTCAATTTCTTAATGTACTTTCTTCTGATAACCTATTTCCACTAGTCCTTTTTCCCAAAAATCAATATCCAAACAAGTTTGGCACCCAAAGATTTATTCATTAAACCCATATCTCTTAACCCAAGCCCACCTTTTGCTTTGTCTTCTTTTATTGTGGCCCAGTTCAATAGATGGAATTTTTTACCTTGGGTTTTTCCACCCTGCAATAAATAAAAATTGAGTTCTACGGGTATACTGTTAATAACATCCTTGGGAGCAAGAAACATGGCACTGATATAAATAGGAAATGAGGTGAGGATAGATTTAATGAGAACAGTTTTCTCGGCCAGGTCAATCCATCTCATCCCCCAATATTACACTTTATTTTTTATTTTTTGCACTACAGGGTTCCAAGCTACAGAGTTTGAGGTGTTTTTGGAAATAGGTATTCCCAAATATTTAAAGGAAATACAATCGTAGATTACATGTGTTCCCAGTATTAGTGCAATCTCTCTGAGGATCCTGGAGTTGTTGTTCCAGCCATATAACCAAGACTCTTCCGAAATGACTTGACTGCCAAAGGCTTTAAGGAAGAGGTCGAGGGAGGATTTGAGTCTTCTTACAATCTGAGTCAAAGAACTCCCCATAAGGATTGTATCATCAGCAAAATACACATGCTTGATTGATTTAACCCCCTTGACAAAGGAAATTCCTAGGATATTACCATCGTCTTTGAGTCTGTTTAGTCTTCTGCTAAGTGAATCTGCCACTAAAATGTAAAGGAAAGGGGACATGGGACATCCTTAATTGATCCCTCTTCTAGCTTAGAAAAAGGAAGTTGGACGACCATTCACAAGAGGGATTATCCAGGGGCCTTGATACAAGCTTTGATCCACCTTATGAATTTCATAGAGAAATCATACCTTTCCACAATCATATAGATATAATCATGCATGATTTTGTCGAAAGCATTTTCCAAATCCAATTTGATTGCTATTCTTGTCTCTTTCCTTTTCTGGTTGGAGTGGACCCGCAATAAACCCACCTTGGTTTTTTTAGATGAGCTGGGGAATAATCTTTTTTATCATGTTTGATATGACCTTTGCAAGGATTTTGTAAGAGGAGTTGTAGAGAGAAATGGGTCTGAAGCGCTTGATAGAGGAAGGATTATTTTCCTTGGGAATGAGATCAAGGAAGGTGGAGTTTTTTGTGCCTCCTATGTTATCCATGGATTGTGTCCATATATAGAAAATAATCGTGAACCCATTGGGCCCAGGAGCTTTGTCTGGATGAAGGAACCAAACAAAATTGTGAACCTCTTCTTCAGAGACGGGAAGGTTCAAGAGATAGTTATCTTTGTCTTCTATTAGATCAGGGATCTCAGCACTCATAGTTTCTATTTATTCCTGAGTGACATCTTCTTCTATTGTGTATAGCTCCTCGAAGTAACTTCAAATCTCTTTTTTTTTTCCTTTGGATCCGTTAGCTACTCTCCATTTTTGTTATATAATTCCATTATTGTGTTCCTCCTCTGTTGTTCCTTACACTGATTATTGAAAAACTTGGTATTTATGTCTCCCCCTTTAAGCCAAAGTATTCTTGATTGTAGGCACCAGTCTTCTTCTTCTCTCCTTGCAAGGTGTTGTATTTTGCTATCTAACTCTTTTTCGTGTACCAAGAGTTCTGTTGTGATATTGTCATGCTCCATTTTTTCCTGAAGAGTTTCCAGAGTTTTTCTATAAGCACCTTTTTATTTTCCAAGGTTATAAGCGCTTTGTGTGAGCCAGTTTTTTAGACCTTTTTTAACGTTTTCAAGTTTTTGCTCCCATATGAAGCTTGGAGATCCCTGAATAAAGATGCCCCAAGATTTCTTGATGGATTCTAAAGAACCTTATGCCTCCAACTAGCTAGAACTAAATCTAAAAGGAAGTGGCCCCAGATTCCCCATTGGGGAAAGGAAAAAAGAGATATGCTAATGGTCTAAGACGACGGAAGCAAGAAGTTTAGATTCCAGAATAAAATGCTTGTTTAATAAAGAAATGCTTACTAGGATTCGATCCAGTCTTGCAGCTATATGACTCGGACCTATCCTTTTGTTGCTCCAAGTGTATTTCCCATGTTTTGTATTAATATCGCTCAACCCCCAAGTGGTCATGATATCCTCCAATATTTCCCTGAATGGGTCCCTAACTTTGGAGCCTCCTCTTCTTTCTTCAATAGAGACCGTAACATTGAAATCTCTAGTGATGATACAAGAATGTTGCCTCTTCCCATGTATTTTATTTTCCAGGTGAGGCCAAAAGTCTTATTTGCTTCCTTGGTTCGTCAGACCATACACATTCCCTGCCCAGGGGACTTCCTTACTATTAAGGTCCTCTAGTTCTACAAAGAGCCAATGTCGGTTTTCTGAAACTAAAAGGAGTTTGTAGCGGTTTTTGTCCCACTGGGTGAGAAGACCCCCAGAGGCTCCCAAAGCACTATTCATAACTTTGATACATTATTCTTCTTGCATTTGTGTCTCTTGGATGGAAAGGATTGTTATTGCTTCGCTTTGTTTAAATATTTCGACTGCTTCTGTATTTTGTTTCCCCCCCAAACCTCAGCAGCTCCAGGAGAAAATTTTCATTATTTTTTATGGGTTTGAGGTAGATCTCTGCCCTTCTTTTCCTCTGTCATTTCTCCAATATAATTTCCTGACAGATAGCTCCTAACTAAATTATTTAGGCTAGATTGTTTCTGTGCTTCTTTTTTGCGAGTTGTTTCCAAATCTATTAAAAAATTATTCAATTTCCTACATTTCTTTTACTGAGGCTCAATATCCTCTTCTTTGATATCAGATGTATCCTCCATGTGGGCCTTTTCTCTTGATCTCATGACTAAGCCTCCAAAATTCAATGAGGATTTAGATCTAACTTCTACATATGCTTAACTAGGTATAGTTGGGATATAGTTGTCTTCATGTCCTATATCCACTAGTATTGGCTCATCCCTAGGTCTTTCCTTGGATTTTCCTCCTTTCCCATATTTGTGGGATTCCTTTCTTCATTTTCCTCTATGAAGAGAACTTGAAACTTGTTTTTGTGGGTTTCTTTTTTTATGGAGAGGTCGCCTGGCTTGGGTTCGTCTTGCTCCCTTTTTTCTTGTTGACTTCATTCCATTATTCTCTTGTAGGATCTCCAATAACTTGTTGGGTTATTTTCAGATAGGACATTTTGAAGTTACCATATTCGTTGTAATGTTCCTTCTTGTAATTTTTGAAGAAAGGCACAAATTGGGCAAATTTGGGCTTCACTAGTTATGACTCTAGAGGGTTCCAAATTTCACCAAATGGTCCTGAATTTGAAAGGAAATGGTATGGTGAGTCTTGAAACATACCAAGGTGGTTTGTTTAAACTTTTTATCTGAATTTATACCTCTTTAAGTTCATTTTTGTTTAATGACAAAAAGGGAAATATCACTAGGAAATTGTGATGAAATCCCCCGTAGGGTGTAGGCAAAAAGGGCTTCCCAACTCATGTACGAACCTCCAAAATTTATAAGAAGAGTATGGGGACTGATATAATACCTCATGTAGTGTAATTAAACATGGTTATTAGTTCTTAAAACTGGTTATAGAGTTCCACATTCGTTTGAGAACTTTCATTGATATTGCTTATGGGGAAATTGCATAACTAGCTCGATTTCGACATATGAAAGGTAGAGTTAAAGGTTCAGATCAGGATGTGAAATATAGAAACCATATACAGAATTCAAATTGATTCCCCAACAATATTAAACTCCATATAAATTCCTTCATACAAGTATGGTATACAACTCATTCAGTATGGGAGTCAAATACATGAAAACTAGTGATTTAATAACATGGAGTTGCAAGAGTTTCACATATGGATTTCTTGGTTTTCGACCCACATAGAACAGGGACATGAAATTAAAGAGTAAAAAATCATATATTTATATCACAACATAATCAAACTCATATGACATCCCTCATACAAATCTGATATAAAACTACTCCAGGATTGAAGCCAAAATCCATGACAACTAGTGATACAATGGCATGAGAATGCAAGATTTTCACACCGGAGTTTCTTGGATTTCGAGCTGCATAGAAAATGGGCATGAAAGTACATAGAATTAAATAATATATGGATTCCCCAATATCATCAAACTCATATAAATTTCCTCATACAAATCTGATATAAATCTACTTCAATATTGAAGCCAAATCCATGAAAACTAGTTATTCAAGAGCATGGGAATGCAAGCCTTTCATACATGTATTTCTGATATATTAAATTACAGAGGATATGGACATGATATTACAGAGACATACATCATATTTCATATCTTGGGCACTAAATATACTCAGCAAAGCACAAGTGCCACTTCAACAAGTGCGCCCTCAACACGAGAGTGTGGGGGAATGGAGAAGAAGGAATGAGAGATTAGGGGAATAGATGAGACTTTGACTGTATAGTCCTTAAACTTGAAATGAAAAAAAATCCTTCAATGAGATCCAATGAGAGTTTTTAATGGACTCTCTATCAACCAAGTTGGAAAGGAATCCAACTCCCTCGAAATTGGTTCACGAGCAGGGAGAGTGAACACTCACCGTGCAATGGACAAGCAAAAGCCCTCCAAAATGCCAAAAGCCAATTAACAAATGATCAAAATATATTATAATTCCTCATGAAATCCTTTTATTAAATTCATGAGGCCTCTTAAGGTCGAATTTCCCTCCATGGGATTCCTCCAACTCATCTTAGTGGTTTAGTAACGCTCATGACACTTGTCTTTCTCTTCATGCTCCACTTCTTTCCCCAATTCAAATGGCTGCCTATAACTCCCAAATTCGACCTGTTGGTGGCTATTTTATCCCTGTCATGTCAGATTTTTCATATGTCTGCAATCAGGTTTGAATTTGTCATACTTGTCATAGAATCTTTCATCATTTGTTGTCATAGAGTGCATGTAATCTCCTTCTAAGTGGCACACACTGTCTTCTAGTCTCTTCCTCTTCCATGGGATTTACTCTCCTTTAGCAATTCAAATTCCTTAGATCATTATATTCTATTTGACACCACATCACCCTCCAATAACGTTACATTACCCATGCGTTCGAATTTGGATGAAGATCATGCCAAGTGTGTGGGGAATCTAGTCATCCAAAGGTTCCACAAGCTTCCAAGTGTATTCATGAACCCATGCCAACTTATTTTATTACTATTTATCATTTATGTGACCCGTTTAAATGTGAATATCGTAAACTAAAGTCCGTTTGGGTCCCATAGTCCCTTATTTCAAAATTTATGTCTCCATCTCAACCTAGGGAACTAGTAGGTCGGTGAAACATTATTTGCAAGTAGTCTTATTTGAAAATTATTTAATTGGGAACATGAAATTCGTGGCATACCTTGCACTTAAAGGGTATTTGTTCGTAGTCTATCTTTTTCTGATAATTCCATACTTCCATCGAGAGATTGATTGCTTTTGGGAGACCTTTCTCCAAATCTACCTCAACACATATTCTAGCACAGGAAAACATCAAGTATTTAGGTTTCGATGACATTTATTATACAAAATTAACCAACCTATTGACTCATAAAGATTGATCTAAAACCCTCCTATTATTTACAAACTCCTTATTTATTAATTAATCAAAATAATAGTTTAAAAATAAACTTTTTGACCATTTTGTTCAAATATTTTGAATGCTTTACTTATAATTGGTCGCCAGAATGTGAACACATGTGATAACTCTTCTAAGCCTTAACCCTTGCATGACAAGATCTACACTTCACCATTTTATATTCATGTCTAAAATTTAGAGACACCATAAGACTAAAGAATACCTTTTATACCACAGTATAAAGTCACATGGAAATGATTAAAGAATAGCCCTATAATTTCTTTAATAATAACAACTTCCATAGAATCTTTGTAAGGGCTAAAGGTGCACTTTTTTTTTCAGAAGAAAAAAGCTAGACCTTGATATTCATTAAGAATCAAAGGGAATTTTTACAAAGTAGTCAAGCCTGGAGTTCTGTCCAAGAACATCTCCACATGAAAAGCCTAAAAAATGAGATCAGTCCAAGCACCATGAACAATTCTTTCAGCAATTACAGGGCTCTACAATTAGTGATTCACCGCACAAGGAGATTCAATAGTTTTCTGAGAGCACAAAGTGAGACCAAAAAGCTTATCCAAAGAGGCCCTTGGGGCAATCCTAAAACCAAAATGAGACAGGTATTCAAAATAAGTCATGTGCCCTGAAAATTAAGGAGACTTAGCTTCGGCACCAAGCTCTAAAAGAGCTAAAAATATCCACCCCCAATAATGAATTCCTCATATGTTTCAATGAAGGAACAATGGCCAGATTCTAATGAGAGATCATCTTTGGATAAGCCATCTTCTCTCATGTTGCACTCTCTGTAAACATGTTGAATGTCCATCAAGGGAAAAGAGGCTATCAAACTAGTGATACTTTCACACTAGTGGCCCAGATCAAGAGAAGACAAGGAGGCCTTGTTATTTTCCAAATTAATGACCACAGAAGAATCTCCAAAGATGTGCAAGGAAGGGATACCCATGCCCTTAGCAAAGTAGAGTAGGTCCCAGAGAGCAAGGATCTCTTCCCTTGTGTTTGAGTTATGTCCACATCCCATCTTGATACAGAAAGAGTGAACATTACTGATGGCAAGATAGATGCATGCACCTCCCATATTGACTGTCGCAACTCCATCAAAGAAACCATATGGATATAAAAGAACAGGTTATAGACCAATCACCCAAACTTTCTTATGAAAATCAGATGTCGGATATTGATGCATGAGATATACCACCTGATTACAAGTATTAATGAGAGACACACTTCTGTCTTCAAAGATGTTGTGATTATGGGTAGACCGAATACTCGAAAACACAAATAGGGGGAGGTAACCAAAAACCATGCTCCCGTAAGAACAATTCCTCAAGAAAGTCGAGGAGAGAGCAGCATAGGCTCGGGGAGCTACAATTATAACTATCATGGAGGCTGACAAAGACACTCTGAGCAAAGGAACAATCTATAAATAAATGTCTAACCGATTCCTCATACCTGTGACATAAGCAACATCTATTTGGCCCGCTCCATCCTCTCTTTTTTAGATTATCCCAAGTTATAATATCATTTTATGATACTAACCAAAGGAAGCATTTGATCTTCAATGGAATCATGAACTTCCAGATCCAAGAGATAGCCTTTTTTGAATAGGTACAAGGTTTGAATTTGCAATCAAATCATACATAAGACTGGAAGTAACCTTCCCATCTTTTTTGTTGTGAGCCCATAGTAGAGTGTCAGATTTGTCACTAAGCCTTATACCACCATGAGAAATACCTGATATATAACTGTTCCATTCAGTATTCCATCTTCCTCCCAAGTCCAAATCATCTGCAGTCAACCAGTAGGACTAAGCATCACCAACGGGATTACGAGCATGTTGGAGTGATGAGATGTCATAGTCCAACAAGTACTTTCTAAGGTCCTGTGAGATATAAAAGCAAGAGTCAAGACCAATAATAGGATCAGCACCTATATCTATACACAATCCATTTCCCACTCTCCATCCCAAGCATCTGCCAAACCAAGTGAGGGTTTTTAAGAACCCATTCCAGAAAATAGAAGTACCTCTAACCATGAAATTCCTTCTACAAATCCAAGATTCCACAGAGCGGTATTTTAGGTACTTAGTGTAGATATTTTTATGCCAGATACCAGAGCCCTTGAGTGCCATCCATAAGCTCCTGAGTCTCAAAGAAGTACCAAACCATTCTAAATTCTTAATGCCTCCAAACTCAAAGAATCTTGATAAGGTCTATCAATCTACCAGATGAAGTCGTTTCCTGTCACCAGTAGATCCCCATAGGAAGGAAAAAATGAGTTAACAAATTATTTTGAGTATGGCCTTTGGAACAGCATCCAAAGAAAATGAGTATGCAAGTAAACTGGTGAGAACAACATGAATGAGAACCAATATGCCACCCATAGAGAGAAGTTTGCATGACTAGTGATTGATCCTTTTCTCAAAATTCTTTAATATCCATCTCCAGACATTTACACCATAGCTGAGGGGCTTGATAAAGTCCCTAATATATTTAAAGCCCACATGAATGGGTTACACTTTATAGGCCAGGAAATAGTGGATTCTATTTAAAACCCCCACATCCATCTCATTAAAGAGAAAGGAAGATTTATCAATACTAATGAACATACGAGAAGCAGAGTAAAAAGTGTCCAGTATCACATCAAAAGCCATCCATTCCTCAAGAGTACCAATTCTAAAAAGCACCGCATCATCCACAAACAACAAGTGTGTAAGGGCCAACGAAGCAGAGATCTCAATACCCTGAATCCTCCCATTTTTCTGTGCATCCTTAATGAGCACACTGAGTCCCTCTATGATCAAAATGAAAAGTTATGGGGAGAGTGGGCATCCCTGCCTAATGCCCCAAGAAGCAGTAAAGAAAACAGAAGGAGTGCCATTGATCAACAGAGAGAAATTTGTAGAAGTAAGGAAACCCGTGATCCCATTTACCCCTCCCAAGGGAATGCCAATTTGTAGTAGTATGAGCCTCAAGTAAGTCCAGTTCACACGATCGAAGGCTTTCACCATGTCCAACTTGAGTACCAGGGCACTCTTTTTCTTGGTCTTAATAGTATGTAGAGCTTCTTGTGTAATGGCCATAGGTTCAATAATTTTCATGTTCTTTAAGAAGCCAAACTGTTCAGCCGATACAGATCTGTCCAAGAAGGGTTTCATCCTTAGGGCTTCAATCTTAGATATAAGCTTATAGACCAGATTACAAAGGGATATGGGCCTAAAATCTGCAAAGGAGTGGGGTTTCTCCTTTTGGGCGATCAAGGTCATAAAAGTAGAGTTTAGTGAAGGAATCACCTTCCCTTCTTTTCTAGAGGATTCTACAGCAACTAAGAGATCCCCACCCACCAAGTCAAAAAAACCAAAGCAATAATTCTACCGACGAGCCATCCGGTCCAGGGATTTTGTCCCTTTTGAAATATTTAAGGGCACCTTCAACTTCACCGAGAGTCACCTCAGTAGTAAAAACTTTTGCCTCTTCACTTGTGACAAAGGAAGGAAAGACTTGTATTACCTTCAACTGATCCACAATATTAGTCTTGTCATCATCCTTGAAAATTCCAGTGAAGTGCTTAACACCTAGCTCTTTTAACTAGTTATCCTTTTCCACCCAAACATCCTCCTCATTTTTGAGATCCCAAATAGAATTAAAATTTATGCAAGCAGATGGCGACTATGGAAGTATTTTGTGTTAGCATCTCCCAGCTCCGCCCACTTAGTTCTACTTTTCAACTGCCAGGACAGGAGTTCATGAGCTAGCAGTTTCTCCTTGCATCCTCTTAGGTCAAGGAGATCGTTCATACCTTCCTTAGATAGAATGCCCAATGGACAAGAATATAATAGAGAATGTATTTCCAAATCAATCTCTGACAGCTCTCTATTCATTTCCAATTTCCTAGTCTTTGTCCATTCCTTAACCTTCCCTTTTAGCCTTTTGAGCCTCAGAACAAGACAAGACATGTCACCATGTATAGAAGAGGGCATCGATCTGGTCCAAATATCCTCAATTAGCTGAGAGCCAAGCCCGGTTGAACGCGAAGGGATAGTTGTGTACAGAAGACAAGGAGTTCCATTCCAAGCAAACAGGGTAGTGATCTGAGACATCAGAGGGGAAATCCCACACTCTGTCTCGTCAGGCTAGGCACAAGAGAGAAAGAAACGAGAAATTTGTCAAATCTTTTATCGATACCATCCTCACTCGCCCTCCCATTCCTCCAAGTAGGCCCCGCACAGGGAAGAGCAAGGTCAATCAAGTTAGATTCTTTGATGAGTTGAGAGAAGAAAGGATCCAGAGGATCCAGACGAGCCTTTTTACCCTAGATCTCTGCATTAGATAGAGTAAAGTTTAGGTCTCCATCCAAAATGATATTTGGTAAATCAAGTAGACCTCTAGCCACCACATTGTTCCAAAAAGGGACTATGTTGTGATAAGGACCATAACAGTTTAGAATGGAAAAAGTAGTAGAAGAGCCCTGAAATCTCGCCTTAACTAGGATACCAGCTGAGGTCTCAAAGGCCTTGCATCGGGTAGAAAGTGGATTCCACCCAGTAAGGAGACCACCCAAGAGGCCCATAGAGTCTAGGGCACAAAATTCCCACCCAACCAAAAGTTTTGAGAAATCAAGAAGAGCAGGATAATGATTGCACATGGTCTCTTGGAGCAGTACCATGCCAGGAGAAAAGGAAAGAAGAAGGGAGTGTAGGGTTTTTTGTTTGGATAACCCTCTGAAGCCTCGTGCATTTAAGGACGGGATATTCATTAAGGGACACTGATAGGGGGTGGCGTTTCTCTAAGCACCCTAGAAGGAGAGGCTGCATCGGTAAGGGAAGAGGCCCTAGTAGCATTTTTTATCCTGACAAACAAAGGAATGAAAGGAGGTGGCCCTGAGCTCACCTGGGAATCAGTGGAATGTTTTTTCTTAGGTTTCCTTATGGTAACATTTCTGAAGCAGATAGAGTCCAAAGGAAGGGTTGCTAGGGATAAAGAGGATTTTGCAGAGAATATGGAGAGAAATTTCATGAGAGTCGGGTCAGTGAAAGCCAGGGCAAAACAAGGGCTATAAGGTGGCCGTGAAGGAGGGACAGAGGCCCCAGGATAGGCCAGAGGAGAGAATTCATAAGGAGTGAATATTGGAGTGTTAGTCCTATCATACCTGAGGGGAGAAACCACTAAATCAAGAAAGTGAGGTAAGTCAACAGATACTTCTAATATAGGTTGATGGATAATATGAGGCTATGGGGAAGCCATAATAGGATCACTAGAAGGAGTCGTAGCTAGGGCTACACAAGTTTCCACATAATGTATATAAAGGATCTCCCCTTAAGTCAAGTCTTCATAATCGGTAGGTGAGTGAGATTTATACATACCTTTAGGAGGGCCCAACGAGAATGCTTGTGCAAGTGTGGGGCTAGGCGAAGAAGAGTGATCTGGAGGAGAAGCTGTCCCTGAAGTATTTGAGGGGTTGTCACCACACAAGAGGGTCAAACAAGTACGACAAAGGTATCCTACTTCATGACACAAGTTACATATGAACGGGATATTCAAGTAGTCTAACATTTGAAAAATAGGTAGGTCATTGCACATGATATCTATTTCAGTAGGTGACCCCCTTGAAACATCCATTTCAACCAAGACTTTCACCATTCGCTTGTCAAAAATGAGCTGGAAGTCCTCTTCCATAGCGACAAATCGGCCCAATGAGGTGGCAAGGCCTTCAAGAAAGTCTTTACTCCCTAGTGGAAAGGGAAAATCGGGTAGGAGCACCCAGAGATGTCGCTTGACCACCCTTTCCCTCAAAGGGACAAAATCAACATGCCATCTACTCAGTACAAGGGAACCCTTATTAATGGTCCAGAGTGAATTAAGGATCAAAATCGCATCCTTATCTTCCAGGAAAATGAAGACAAGCCATCGATTATCTAGTAAGCTAATGGTTGGTACATATGTCAAAATAGGATTCCAGTTTTTTGTTGCCCACTCAACCCACTCCTTTTTACCCATACTATAGTATTCCAGCCTACCCACCAACGCCCTGCTACACAGAGCACCAACCCTATCAATGTAAATGTCTCGTCCAAGAACGTATATAGTTTTACCTTCCAAATCTTTAACAATCTTAACGTTCCTATGAGCACGGGCTAAGGAGTGACCACCTAGCTAACCAGAAGGAGGAGGAACGGTCGCATCTTGACGAGCCATAAGATGCCCAGCTACCATATTCAATAGTTGGGCAGCTGTCGAAAAGAAAGGACGGAGAATCCACAACGAGGCCAAAAGGTGTTGATGAGAACCAAACCCTCGCCCACCCCAAGAAGCAGAAACAGACGACACAACTCAGGCAAAGGGGTCCCAAGAGGAGTAGGGCCCCAAACAAATACCGTGACTAGACAACAAAAATCTTGTAGAAGAATAGACCACAATAAAGAGAAACAAACCAAGACCCGTAACAGCCCTTCTCACAAGATACCCAGAAGTACGAAAGATGAGTAGAGAACAAACTAGGTTTAATACAGCCCCCGACAGGGTACCTACCTTTGACAAGCCTCAGAAAGAAAATATGCAGCAAAAAGTCAAAAGACAGAGTGCCAAAAAGTAAAAAATGGGAGTAAGCCCCTACTGACAACTACTGACAATGACAGTAAAAAGGGAATAAAAAATCATCAAGGGATCAAATGCTGGGAAGAGCGGCCGGGAACCACAATAACCAAAGACTGATAAAAAACTAAACCTCTAGAACCCTACCCGACAATAAAACAAGGACACCCAAACAGAGGGCAGAAATAAGCGCCTAAGTCAACAGAGGTCCAATCCCAGAAAGAATGGCCTCAAACAACATAGTCGNCCCTCCCCGACAATAAAACAAGGACACCCAAACAGAGGGCAGAAATAAGCGCCTAAGTCAACAGAGGTCCAATCCCAGAAAGAATGGCCTCAAACAACATAGTCGTCCACGAGAACATGCAAATCATCACCAAAGGAAATGACATACAACATCACAAGGGTCCAAACCCGAAGAAAACGACATACAACGTAACCGTCTAGGAGAAGTCAAGAAAAAACACATAGTTGAAGTCTCCCGCAATCATGATCAAGAAAGCACCAAATAAAACCAAGACCCAAAATACAAACAGTAGACAGAAACAAAATTCCCACTTTTTTATGACATGGTTGGTACTAGACCCCCTACGAAGGGGGTGGACTCCATGTGCGCAAAGGCCGAGAGTCAAGTAAGGAGGGACCAAAGAACCAAAGACGCACAGAGCAGGAAGAAAAAAACCAAAGAAACCACATTACCTGGAAGGGGCACAGAGAATGAAGCCCCAACCAACCGTTACAGTCACCGGCTACTATTTCACATCAGCTTGCAATGAGGTCGCCGCCATTACCGAAAACCCTAATAATGCAAAGAAAACCCTCCATCCGCTTCAAGCTTCAGATTCAGATTAGGTTTTTCTATGCCATACATTCTCACTAAAGTTTATTCCTCCAATATTATAAATCGTTGTGATCAATCTTTTTGAAAAATAATAATGCCTCCCACAATACTATAACTATAACTAACCCTTGTCCCCCATATATATATGAAAAAATAGGCGGTATCTATTTTGTATTGTTTTGCATTTAAATGAAAATTATATTATTATATATTCTTGCCTTGGAAGGTGAGAAATGTAATGCATAAGATGTGTGTTTAATAAAAGGAAACATACAAGACCCAAAGTCCCCTGATCAATTTTATTCATCAAAGCATTAAAATTATATATTTTAAGTTGTAAATAAAAGAAATTATTAAAATTATATATTTTAAGTTGAACATGTCCCTCTATACAACAAGGTTTAAAGTTTTGGGTTCAAGATCCAACTTATATTTCAATTATAACTTTACTTGTTATCCGTATGTGGCAAATTTGGATGGCAACGAATAGTATCCTTATTTAAGATCACTCTATCTCGACTTTTCAATGTGCTAGACGCTACCTCTTTATTATGTATAGTTTTCCTCATAAATATGCAATCATCAAAATGAGGTAAGTTTGTATAAGGAGATTAATTGGAATATCCCTTGGTCATATTTTGTGGAAATTTATCCCAATCATAGAACAATTCAACTCACAAAATTGCTTGAAAATGTGGAAGAAACACTCAAGAAGGAGATTGAATATGTGATAATCCACAAATTGTTGATGATATTAATTTACACCAGCCATCATTAAATCGACGTAGACTACTCACACAATAGATACTCCAAGGATTCAAAATCATTAGGTTTCTATTCGAATCGGTACAAAAGAAAGCTTACTAAACTAGTCAAAATCCCCCACACAAAAGCAAGCTTACTAAACTAGTTAAAACCCCCCATAGATGCATAAAGCACTTTCCAAATCAGTCAAGATGCTCACGAATTTTCTGAATGAGTATGTAAAGCTCATAAGTGATGGAAATTTTACTTTATCACGATTTTAGCTGAGGAAAAGAAGGGAGGCAAGTTGGTGCAAAAAACAAAGTAGCCTACCTTAAAACTAGCTTTAGCTTTTGCCTTAAAACTACAAAAAAAAGATGGAAACTTTGGATAAGGCAGTAATAAGCAGTTTTTATTTTGGGCAGTCTGTGGGTTAGCAAAATCTTATCCATGATCTTTCTAACTCGCTCCATGAGGAATTTTTGGCAAGTTTCACCTCAAAAATGAAATTAGGTGCAAACTAGATAGTGTAGGACCTAGGAATTAATCAAAAGGATTCATTATTTTATTCTAATTCTTGGGATGGGTTTTGATTATTCCAACACCCCCTCTTAATCCTGACTTCAATTACAATATCATAAAAATATCAAAGATATAGGGCCTAACAACAAGGCTTAGTCACCCTTTACATACTGCTTGTCCATACAAAACAAGGAAAAGAGGCAAAACCACAAGTGGGAAAATCCCCCCTCAAACATGGAAATGAACAAAACTGTATGAAATATGGCCTTCAATCTATATTCACCACATGATTATCTATCCCAAGTAAAGACTGAATATTTTTGAAATTCCTCTCTGAAAACATCTTGGTGAAGATGTCTGCAACTTGCTCAGATGATGTGCAATAGAGCAAATCAATGACTCCATCATGCACAAGTCCTTTGATGTAGTGCATATGGATCTCGATGTGTTTGGTTGGTTGCCTCAGTACTAGATCAGTTGAGATTCGAATGGTACTCAGGTTTTCATAATAGATGACTGTAGAAGTCTGTGAATCAGTCCCAAAGTCTCCAAGTATTCCCTGCAACCACAAACATTGAGTAGTTGCATTCACAACTCCTCTATACTTTGCCTCTGTGGATGAAAGTGCAATTGCACTTTGTTTCTTAATTGAACAATTGATTGATCCATGTGAAAGCATAAACACATATGCAGAAGTTGATTTCCTATCAGTGTTATCACTTTCCCAATCAGAGTCATTAAAACCAACTAATTCTAGGCTAGATTGTGCAACATAGTGAATCCCATGAGGTTTTGTTCCTTGTACAAAGTTTAGGATTATTTTTGTTGCCATCCAATGGATGTCATGAGGCTCGTGCATATGTATAGAATCCATAATCACTGCATAATATATATCAAGTCGAGTATGAGTCAAATAAAGAAGACAACCAACCAGTTTCCTATACAGGGTGTTGTTTTCCAATGGAGTTGATTGCGCTTCTTCAAGCTTAACTCCTGAAAGGAAAGGAGTATTGATCGGCTTTAAATCCTTCATTCTAAACTTATTCATCATATCTTAAGCATACTTGGACTGGTGTACCTTGATTCCAATATCTAATTTATAAATCTCAAGCCCTGAAAAATGGCTTAACAATTCCAAATCAGTCATAGAGAAGGCATGGTTCATTGCACCCTTCAAAGAGGAAATTTCTTTCTTGGAACTTCCTGTGATCAAAAGGTCATCCACATACAATACAATAATTATTAAAGAACTGTGAATCAGCTTCAAATATACATTTGGATCATACTTGCATCTACAATAGTTCATTGATAGCAAAAATCCATCAATCTTGGCATACCAAGCTCCCGGAGTTGTTTTAGACCATACAATGATTTCATCAACCTACACACAAGATATGGATTAGTCACAAAACATTCTGGCTACTTCATATATATTTATTCTTTCATATCACCATGCAGGAAAGCACTCTTTACATCCATGTGATCTACTCACCACTGCTTGGAAGCTGCAATAGCCAAAACTAGTCTTATTGAGTCCATCTTTGCAACTAGTGCAAAGGTCTTGTTGTAGTCAATGCCTTGGACTTGTGAGAAGCCCTTGCCACTAACCTTGACTTATATTTAATAGGAGAACCATCAGCATCAAATTTAGTTTTGAAAACCCACTTACACTTGACTAGCTTTCTCCCTGGGGGGAGAATGACTAGATCCCATGTGTCATTCTTTTGGAGTGAATGAAATTCCTCCTTCATAGTTGTTTTCCATATTGGGTCTTCACATACATATCCATATGTTTTTGGATCATATTCAATCATTATAAAACACTTACCAGCAAAGAAAGGGTTCTTGACAGAAAGGGCACCTTGAATTGAGATCTAGTCCTCCTAAAATCTCTAGGATTCCCAGCTAGTTCCCCAACTGCTTGAATGGTATTTACTTCCCAATTTGGCCTTGTGAGTTTTTTTATATCTAAAAATTAATCATCATTATCAAACATGTCATAATCATAAATTTCATTAGTTCCTTCACTTACAACCAAAGGTGGAGGAGGTGAGGAGGACTCTCCAATTTATGTTGCTACCATAGGCTCTTCTTAGAACTGAAGACTCCTTTCAATGAAGGATTTTTTTCTGCTCATGTTGATCATATTGTACCCTTTGGAATCTTCAAAATACCCAACAAATAAGCACTCTTGGCTTTGAGGTTCCAAAGCCCTCCTTTTGTCTAATGGAATTCTATCACATGCTCTTGAGCCAAAAATCCTGAAATGAGACACATCTAGTTTGTTCCCACTCCAAGATTCGAAAGGAGTAACTCCATCAAGTTTCTTGTGAGGCACCCTATTATGGATGTAGGATACATATTTTATAGCTTCATCCCAAAAATTTGGTGGCAAAGTCTTAGACTCCAACATATAAGTAGACATCTCCTTGAAGCTTCTATTCTCCCTCTCAGCCACACCATTCTGCTGACGTGTGTAGGGAATAGAGTGTTGCATCTGGATACCTGCATCTTCACAATAATTAATGAACTCAGAGTTGACATATTTACCACCATTATCATATTTGAGGATCTTGAGTCTCCTTCCAGACTGGTTCTCAACCAAGGCCTTGAAAACCTTGAAGTGGTAAAAAACTTCAGACTTGAGTTTAAGGAAGTAAACCCAATAGTACCTGGAAAAGTCATTTATGAAGGTAAGTACATACTTGGATTGACTCATGGACATATGAGGGAAGGGACCAGCAATCTCATTGTGAATGATCTCAAGAGCTGTTGAGGTTCGCTCATGATTGACTCTCTCATACTTATGCTCTGGATGTTTTCCTAGAAGGCAACCCTAACAAACTCCTTTGGAAAACTTTATCTTTGGTAATCCAGAAACCATGTATTTTTCACACAAATCTTAAAGGTATTTATAGTTTAGATGACCAAACCTCTCACGCCAAAGTTTCTTGCTTCATTGGCATGGGTGAGAAGAGCAGAGGGGTTATAGAAAGGCATGAAATGTGAGAACCTATAGACTCTAGAACTATGATCCACAAAACCTTTAGCAATGACTCTACCATTAGAAATATCATAGATTTCAACTTCATTAGGAGAGAAAACAACCTTCTTAGGAGACCTAGTATGGCTCATCTAGTATACTGACAAGAGATTGGCAGCAAGACCTGGGACATCCAAAACATTATTGAAGGAACCATCATCAAAATCAATGCTACCTTTATCCTTACTTTCAGTTTCTAAGTTATCTCCCAACAAAATATTAGGACCCTTCGAAACATCAAGAGATGAGAAGGCTTCCTTTGTTGAAACCATGTGCCTAGAAGATCTAGAATCGATGATAAAGGAACGAGATATTACTATGCTTGCAACCAGGGCATGTACTCTCTCTTGGTATTCGAAATTGGGTCCTCCTTCCTTCTTTCTTGCACCACCAGGGAGGGAGATGTTGTTCTTCTCCAAGAGTTGAATCAGCATATCTATCTGATTTTTCATGCAAGAGCTCTCTGGATGAAATCCCTTACAACAATATGCGCACTTGCTTCCTTCACCTTTACCTTTCTTCTTCTTGGAGTTTAAGGACTCCTCTTGAGACTTGGACTTGTCTCCTTTTTTTCTCTGGAGGCTTCTTAGCGTTCTTCTTGTATTTGGAATTTACCTTGGAATCTCTAGCAACCAAAGCTTCATCTTTGGAAGGTTTGATGGTGCCCATCAAGACCAATTTGTCATGCTCCTAAGTCAAGGATTCCATGAAATCTGCCAGTGAAGGAATCTTCCAATTTTGAGCTGTCAACTTGGAGGCATGGAAGGTCGAAAATAATATTGAGTAATCAGGACCAAGCTTTAAAAGGATGGCCAAGATTAGTTGTTCATATTCTTTGTCAAAGCCATACTGTTTTAGTTGCAAAACAAGTTATTTGAATTTTGAGAAGTAGACTTGCAAGGTTTCGAAGT
This sequence comes from Pseudotsuga menziesii, assembly GCA_001517045.1. Taxonomy (NCBI): domain Eukaryota; kingdom Viridiplantae; phylum Streptophyta; class Pinopsida; order Pinales; family Pinaceae; genus Pseudotsuga; species Pseudotsuga menziesii. The sequence continues at coordinate 191,358 of LPNX010229916.1, forward strand.
CGCTTGGACTCAGTGCTATCAGCTCATTCTCCAATTGGTAACCTCTCATCTTATTTTTCTTCCCAAACAAAGCTTGAAGTTTCTCCCATACGTCATTCGGTGATGTAAGACCATCAAGATGAAATAGAAGGTCTCTGGAAATGTTGAGACATAAGAGACCATATGCCTCATATCTCCTATTATGCCATTTTATCTTCTCTGTTGTTGAATTAGGATCAACTTCAATTCCAATGGTCACTCTGAAGAGGCCTTTACTCCTCGTCAGAATCTCCATCCTTGCCTTCAATTTGAAGTAGTTTAATGGAGTCAAGATGATTGGTTGAGATTGATCCATTCTTCAGCAACTATGCCATTTGACTAGACAGTATGCGCTCCCAGCGAGTGATGTCGACCCTACAAAAGAAAGTTGAAGAGGAGAATAATTGAGATATTGTGGCTCTGATACCATGTGGAAATTTAGCCCAAGCTTAGAATAATTGAACTCACAAAATTGCTTGAAAATATGCAAGAAACACTCAAGAAGGAGACTGAATATGTGATAATCCACAAACTATTGATGATGTCAATTTACACCAGCCATCATTAAGTAGATGTAGGTTCCTCACACAATAGATACTTCAAGGATTCTAAAGCATTAGGTTGTTATTCGAATCAGTACAAAACTAGGCTTACTAAACTAGTCAAAATCCCCCATAGATGCATAAATCACTTTCCAATCAGTCAAGATGCTCATGAATTTGATAAATGAGTATGTACAACTCATAAGTGATGGAAAGTTGACTTTATCATGCGTTTAGATGATGAAAAGAAGGGATGTGAGTTGGTGCAAAAACCAAGGCAAACTAGCTTTAGCTTTTTCCTTAAAATTGCAGAAAAATTTGGAAACTCTTGATAAGGAAGTAATGCACAATTTCTATTCTGGGCAGTCTGTGGGTTGGAAGAATCTTATCCAGGATCTTTCTAACTCACTCCATGAGGTATTTTTGGCAAGTTTGAGGTCAAAAAAGGAATTGGGTGCAAACTAAGTAGTGTAGGACCTAGGAATTAATCAAAAGGATTAATTATTTTATCCTAAGTCTTGGGATGGGTTCTGATTATTCCAACAATTTTGGTGGTGTTGCATCGAGTAGTTTTCTCAAGAGTGGAGTTGATGGAATCATTTATCTTTCAAAGGAGGAAAAATCCTTCTTCAAGGTAGGATTGGGTCTTGGATCGAACAACTTCATTGAACTGATGGCTCTATATTTTTTATTAAGTTTAGTAGTAGAACTGGAAATCAAGATAATTTTGGTTTTGGGGGATGCGAAAATCATCATTGACGAGATTACAGGGGTTAAGGACTGTCATACGTTTTTGGGGGAGGTATATTCTAAAGGAAACAAAGTGGTTAAAGATGAGTATGGATTCAATATCTTTTAACCATGTCTACAGGAAAAGGAATTATGCGGTTGACCACTTGTCAAAACTGGGATTGAATTTAATGAAAAGTGAAAGACAAATTATTCAGGAAAAGAATGGAAAGACCAAAGTTTTCGTAAATGATCCCTTTTAATCAAATGTTGAGGATGTATCTTTTTAATCAAATTTTGTACTACTAAATCATCTAGTTATCAACAAATTTGACATGTGTATTGATTGAAGTTTTATGTTGGTTTGGTGGAGTTGCATACATAATTGTATGATGATATTTGCACCTGAAATAGTGGCCTCTTTCCTTATGATATCGACTGCATAGTATTTTTTATGACACTTTTTCTACAGGAATGTATATGATGATATGTGCGACTGAATTAGTGGGCTCTAACCCCATAGTATTTGTTTCTATTTTGGAACTTTTGAAGCCTTAAGATATTTGTTGTAAGTGAGAAGTTAATTTGTCAAGGTATATTTTCTAGGTTTGAGCTACTTGATAGCTATATAGCTTCTGGAATTTCTATAGGATGCCTCGAGGCATTTGAAGAATGTAAACCTTTTTTTTCTAATAAAAGTTTACAATTTTTTTCTGTGAAAAAATATATTAAAGTTTAAGATTTAATAAATTTTAAATTAAGATGAATATATGTTAATTTATATAAGTAAATAAAAAGGAGTATTTAAAGTAATAAATACATTTAAATTTATTAATTGGTTTTATTTTTGGTGGTCTAGTAGAATAATTGTTATCCTCTCCTCTTGGGGTTCCAATCTCACTAATGAAATGTTTCATTATTTGTAAGTTAATTGTTGACTAAGGCATTTTCCATGAGGAATAACTCACTCTTGCATACCATCTAGAGGGTGAGGAGATTAACTCAATGTGAAAATAAATAAATAAAATATTGACGAAAGATATAAACTATTTATATTATCCTTCTCATTGTAATTTTTTCTATGAAACATATCTTGAGCAAACCCGCTAGATACTTCCTCTCATCCCAAGGATGGTACTCAAGTTAAATCGAATTCCACATAAGCTTGAGCCTTTGTCAACATAAGCCTCAAGGATATTACAACAATATATTCATTAAGAGCTCAACATGTTGCATGTAGGTTGATCCTAGGTAGGGAGGATAACAATAATTCCTCCCATGCACCTGAGCTAACATGGTTGACTTTCCATTCACTATAATATAGTCACTAATCACCTTCAACAAAATAATCTCACATTACCTCTTTATAAACTTCGTCACTTTTTAAACTCTTCATTATATAAACATAATGTCCCTACTTGGAAATTTGGTAGAAATGCACAAATTGCGAAAATTCGATTTAACTAGTCTTGACTCTAGGAGTTCCCAAATGGAATCAAAGGGTCCCGAATTTGAAATGGAATGATATGATGAGTCTTAATACCTCTCAAGAGACTCTATTATCACTTTAGGACTGACTTTATACCTCTGCAATTTCATTTTGGTTTAATGACAAAAAGGGAGAAATTACTAGGAAATTGTGATGAAATCCCCCCTAGGGTATAGGCCAAAAGGACTTCCCAACTCATGTACGGCCCTCCCAAATTTGTAAGAAGAGTATGGGAACTGATATAATACCTCATGGACTATCATTACACATGGCTATTAGTTCTGAAAACAGGTTATAGAGTTCCACATTCATTTGATAACTTTCAGTGAAATTGATTATGGGGAAATTGCATAACGAGCTTGATTTTGACATATGAAAGGTAGAGTTAAAAGTTCAGATCAGGATGTGAAATATAGAGACCATATACATCATAAAAATGTCTACCCTAACAGTATCAAACACCATAGAAATCCATTCATACAATTCTTGCATACAACTCATTCAATATGGGAGTTAAATACATGAAAACTAGTGAATTAGTAGCATGGAATTGCAAGAGTTTCACATATGGGTCTCTTGGATTTCGACCCACATAGAGTAGGGAAATGAAATTACAGAGTAACACATAATATATGGTTTTCATAACATCATAAAACTTAGAGAACATCCCTAATACAAATATGATATAAAACTACTTCAAGATTGAAGCCAAATCCATGAAAACTAGTTATTCAAAAGCATGGGAATGCGAGCCTTTCACATTAAATTTTCTTGAATTTTGAGCTACAGAGAATATGGTCATGAAATTACAGAGTTATACATCATTTATGGCTTCCCCATCATCATCAAACTTATATAAAATTACTCATACAAATTTGATATACAACTCTTTCCAAAATGGAAGCCAAATACATGAAAACTAGTCATTCAAGAGCATGGGAATGCAAGCCTTTCATACATGGATTTCTGATATTTTGACTTATAGAGAATATGGACAGAAGCGTACAAAGACATACATCATATACCCAAGCTTGGGCACCAAATATTCTCATCAAAGTGCAAGCACCACTCCAACAAGTGTGTGATTAACATGAGAGTGTGGGGGAATGGAGAAGAAGGAATGAGAGAATAAGGAGATAGATGAGAATTCGACTGTATGGACCTTCAACCTGCAAATAAAAATCCTTCATTAATCTCCAATTAGAGGTCTGAATGGCCTCTCCATCAACCAACTTGGAAAGGAATCCAATTCCCTCGAAATTGGTTTATAAGCAGGGAGAGTGAACACTCACCGTGCAATGGACAAGCAAAAGCTCTCCAAAATGCCAAAGGCCAATTAACAAATGATCAAAATCCATTCTCCTTTCTCATGACATCCTTTTATTAACTTCATGAGGCCTCCTAAGGTCGAATTTACCTCCATGAGATTCCTTCAACTCATGACACTTGTCTTCCTCTTCGTGCTCCCATTCTTTCCCTAATTCGAATGGTTGCCTCTAACTCCCAAATTCGACCTCTTGGTGGCTATTTTTAGCCCTGTCATGTCATATTTGTCATATGTCTGCAATCAGGTCTAAATTCGTCATACTTGTCATAGAATCTTTCATTATTTATTGTCATAGAATGCATGGAATCTCCTTCCAAGTGGCACACCTTGTCTTCTAGACTCTTCCTCTTCCATGGAAGTTACTCCCCTTTACCTATTCGAATTCCTTGGCTCATTATAAGATATTTGACACCACATCACACTCCAATAACATTACATTACCACTGTGTTCGAATTTGGATGAAGATAATGCCAAGTGTGTGGGGAATCTAGTCATCCAAAGGCTCCACAAGCTTCCAAGTGTCTTCCTGAACCCATGCCACCTTATTTTCTTAGCATTTATCATTTATGTGACCCATTTAAATGTGAATATGGTAAACTAAAGTCCTTTTGGGCCCATAGCCCCTTATTAGAAAATTTATGTCTCCTTCTCAACCTAGAAAATTAATAGGCTCGTGGAACATTATTTGCAATTAATCTTATTTAGAAATTATTTAATTAAAAACACAATAAATAAATATACCTAAAATTTAGTAAACAACCTACATTTAATCATTTATTTATATATATTAAGAAAATTTAAATAAAAATTTAAAAGATATTTCCCACATTCCTAAATAACATCTATAATAAATTTGTAAGCATAAACTATTATATCTCCATTATTAAATTCTAACTAAACACTTAATAAAAACCAATAACAAAAATCAAACTAACTTCTTAATTTGTTTAATTTAGTAAACAACCTACATTTAATCATTTATTTATATATATTAAGAAAATTTAAATAAAAATTTAAAAGATATTTCCCACATTCCTAAATAACATCTATAATAAATTTGTAAGCATAAACTATTATATCTCCATTATTAAATTCTAACTAAACACTTAATAAAAACCAATAACAAAAATCAAACTAACCTCTTAATCTGTTTAATTTAGTAAACAACCTACATTTAATCATTTATTTTTATATATTAAGAAAATTTAAATAAAAAATTAAAAGATATTTCCCACATTCCTAAATAACATCTATAATAAATTTGTAAGCATAAACTATTATATCTCCATTATTAAATTCTAACTAAACATTTAATAAAAACCAATAACAAAAATCAAACTAACCTCTTAATTTGTTTAATTTTTTTTTCACGTGACAATTATTTAATTATAAATAACTTAACCAAACATTTAAATATAAATGTAACCCAACCAATCTTACACTTTCAAAATACATGCCTCATTATTTTTTAATTGATTAGTATTAAGTATAAGTTTTATTAAAAATAAAAGGGAATTCTTGCGAATGCAATCTTTATCACTCAATTATACATACCTCATTATTTTTTAATTGATTAGTATTAAGTATAAGTTTTATTAAAAATAAAAGGGAATTCTTGCCAATGCAATTTTTATCACTCGATAATTGAGGTTGACTTATTATGTCTTCGATCAGAGGATATATATGAATCGGTGAAGGCCATTATCTAGAGTAATTTGTAGTAATTTTAACAAAAACATGTAATTTCGATTAAGGTTGTGTATTATTTTTTTATTTTTTTTATTTTTAAAACTATTTTTGTGCCTATTCACTGGTTAGTGTAGGTGACGTTTCTTTAGGGTTTTGTGCCCCAAGACCTGGCGGCTGTGGGAGTACTATCACTTATCCAGAGTGCTCTTGCCTAAAAGACGTAAAAAGTTTAGTCACATGTCAAGTCCGTCCCTATAGACTCCATTAAATATGATGGATCATGAAGGGTTTCGGCTGCGGCTGCGGTTGGGAAGGACACGCCAGAGGCAACACTAGGCACGTGGAGACATTGAGAGCATGAATGAAAACAAGTGGCAATGATAATACGCTGATCATCAAACTTGATATTAAGTAACGTGAGACTGAGGAGTTTAGAAACCAAACACTTGAGGCAGTGATGAAGCTAATATAGAAGTACGAGGGAATTAATGTTTGTTTGTGGGGTGGGATTTCCCAACGGGTTGCAGGATTCGCCATGAATGTCTGCAATTCCATCAGAGGGGAATGTCTTCCAGGTCAAGTCTGGTTGGTGTATTTATAAGGAATGGAATGCCAAATCCTGTACAGACAGGCGTGATCATGTTTTCTTCCTGCCCATGCATAGATTTTCCAGTTCAATTGTTTAGCTGTGGAATACTGATTTTTATTTTACATATGGTTAAAAGAAAACCATATGGTCTGTTGGTTTTGCCTATCACATATCTAATATCCACTATGAGGTGGATATGTTAGCCGAATCCATGTTTGTTGGATTTGGACATATTTCCCAAACCCTCCTCCCCCTCGTACCTCGGGAGAGCCCTCCTCCTCATTTAACATTTTGCCATGGTCAAAACCTAATTTGGATGGGTCCGATGAACACCAATCATATATTGCCCCGGATAATCTTAAAGAAAGCCCCCACTTACTTGCCTATGCTTGAGTGCTTGCTCACAGGGAATAAATTTGAGTATATAACCAACCCTACATCCCTTCTCACATTCTAAGGTCATTAGCTAAGTGCGTTATCAACCTACGCATGCATATCTCCAAAAAAGGACCAGAAAAGCCCTTATTACTATCTATCAATTTCGGGATAACTGCGCTATGCTCTGCATTCCGGCAAGCAAGTTTTTTTTTTTTGACTAAAACATAGGGGTAGAATATATTGATTCCAGTAAAACAACTACTGCAGGCTTTGACAGAGTTACAGAGCTTCATAGCTGAGCTAGATTCTATTTCAAAATGGATCTAGGAATCCAAAGCCTCCCAACGGCTTGATTACAATTATTTAAAGAGGTAAAGAAACGGAGGTCGAACTTAAAAGAAGGATGCAGCTTGAAAAAAGAGACTTCAGACTTCCAGCATTGTGCTTTTCATTTGCCAAGCTTGGCAATCAATTTGGAGACAGCAGTTTCCAGAGCACTGATGCGTTTCCCAAAGTCTCCTTGGGTATTAGCAACGTCCTTGAAACTGGTGCGAGTCTCTTCTTTGAAGTCTTCCAGATTCTCTGTTGAGGCCGAGTGATCTGCACGAAGCTTCCTGATATCTTCGTTGAGGATGTCCCAGGTTTGCTCTCCTGCCCGGTTGGTCGCTTGCAGGAGCTTGTCTTATTTGTCCACTTGTGCTCTGAGTTGCCCCATTGTGTTCTCCAACGATTCGATCCTTTCTTCTACAGTTGGTCCGGAGCTTGATGAAGATCCATGTGATGCCATTGTGAGCAACTTAAATCCTTTTCCTAGTTCAGATAGTGACGAGAGATAGCAGCACTGGAATTGACAGAGTAGGAAATTCTCCTTGGCCGCGCAGCATTCTTCACTGGGTATTCTATCCACAGAAACTTCAATTTCGATGTTGTAAAGAAGGATGAGGAATGCCATTCTTAAGTAACAAGATGGGAGGGAAACACAGTCACGAGACCCTGACCGGCTGCGTTTTTGCAGAGATTTTCTGGCAATGACCAGAGATGGAGAAAAAACATGGTTCACAGGTACTTTGCAGAGCAAATGGGATCGCTGGGTTTTGATCATGAATCTACAACAGCTAGGGGATGTCACATCGATGTTCAACTCCATCTTTGATTAAGATACCTCTGCCCAATAGTGTCCCACGATTGGCTTCTTTGTCTGCCAGCGAGTTCAACCCACAGAGCACATGGAAGAATTTTATGGTTTGAAAAATTTTACTTAGGAGTTGGATTTTCTAGTAAATTTGGGCCAGTTTAAGTTGGGAGGGACGCTTCTTTCTTATTAGAGCATGAATTAGAAGTCTTGAATCACCAAAGACCGACAGCTTGGAAATTCCTTTGGATAGCGCAATCCTTAATCCTTGCAAGAGTCCACAAAATTCAGCTACATTATTTGAGTCAATTCCTAGGCCCCAAGAGTAATTACTGAGCACATTTCCATTAGCCAAGATGATCACTCCACCGCCACCAACTAAGCCTGGGTTACCCTTTGAGGCTCTATTGAAGAAGAGGCAAGGCTCATTCAGAGAAGATTTCCAGCTAATGAAATCAAGTTCATCAAGCCTAATTTCCCATTGAGCAATCTGAGGTTGATTTGGCAAGGTTCGATTCTGAAGATTGGAAACTATCATGCTTAACCAATGTGACTCTTCAGGCAGAAGTTGAGTAGTGTCTTTCAGGGTTAGGTTGTGATCCATAGCTTCCCCTAGAATTGCTCTTGCTTGGATTGCAATTTTAGAGGGCTGACTTTCTTGATCCCTAAAGCTTCTATTGTTTCTCTCGATCCAGATTTTCCAGCAAATGGCTTTTGGAAGCCATTTCCAGGCAGTTTGGAGCAGAGTTTTCTTGGCCAGCTGAAATGGTGAAAGATTCATCCAATTTGAGAAAAGACCCTGGATAGTGTCTAGAAGATTGATTCCAGGATTTAGTCTTGTGGCTTCTATCCACACCTCTTTGGAGAATTGACAGCCAAGGATGATGTGATCCGAGGTTTCTTCCTTGTTTTTGCAGAGAGGGCATCGAGTTGGGCCTTCCATGCCTCTTTTCTTTAGGTTTTCTCCTGAAAGAATGCTTTTGTGGGCCAGCGTCCAGCAAAATATGTCAATTTTCGGGATGAAGGCTTTTGACCAAAGAAACTTCCAGACCACAGGATTGGGAGCAGCATAAGGGATTGCTTGGATGTTCTTGTAACCTTAAGAGGTTGAGTAATTTCCTGATTTGTTTCCCCATCCTCTTTTGTCTCTAAGTTCTTCTTTAATTGGAGATTTGCCTTGGAGGAGGATAGTTAGAATTTCAGCTTCAGTGTTTAGTCCAGGGGGGAGATCGCCCAAATCCCAGCCAATCCAGTTGTTGTCTTTCCATGCTAACAGATCCCACAACGAGGTGGCTCCTTTATCCAATAGCCAATGTTTGATGTTGTTCACTTCCACACGTAACCCAAGTGGAGTTTCTCCCAGGATGGAGTCTTCCCAAAATTTGATTGTTTTCCCATTCCCGGGTATCCAGTATAGATTCCTTTTGAACGGATCCAGCGCTTTAATACATAAGTGGTAAATTGGAGAACCATTTCTGAGTGGGGGTTGCGTGTCCAGGCACCTCTTCCTTGTTCCGGGGAAATCTTTTTTGCGGAGAACTTCCTTGCTCCAGCTTTCTTTTCCTGTGATCATCTGCCAGAGTAACTTAGCTCCTAAAGCCAGATTTTGGATGGTTAAACTTCGCACTTGAAGCCCTCCTTCATCACGAGGTTTTTGTATCTTATCCCATCTGACAAGGTGGAGTTTCTTTTCATTCCCTTTGCCCCCTTCCCAAATTAATTTTCTGAGCAGTCCTTCTATCTTTCGAATTACTGAACCTGGGGCAAGCAGAATTGAAGATTGGTAAATTGGCATGCTGTTTAGAACAACTTTTATAAGAATAGTCTTCCCTGCTAGGTTGAGCCAATTGGCACTCCATCTTTGAATTTTGACTTTGAGCTTGTCTAAAATAGGCTCCCATTTTGCTGGTTTGATTTTGTTTTTGCAAATGGGGATGCCTAGGTAAATGAAGTTGTCCCAGTCCATCGTGCCTTCCATCCCAAGCGTTCTAGTAATTTCCCTTAGCTCTCTTGCTGAGCACTTCCATTTGAAGATTTTGCTTTTTTGGAAGTTTATTTTACTTCCGGAAACATCTTTGTATAATTCCAGCTCTTGTTTAAATTGTTCAGTTGAACGGATGTTTTCTCCCCCCAACAACAGAGTGTCATCTGCAAATTGAGCGTGGTTTATGTCCCGAACATTATTCACTATTCTTAGACCAGGAAGCATATGGATTTCCTGACTAAGGTTAAGTTGAAAGCTGAGCATTGATGCTTGGATGGCATAGAGGAGAGGGGACAGCGGGAAGCCCTGCCTTAAACCTCTAGAGGCTTTGAAGAAACTTGTGGGCCTTCCATTAACTAGAGGGGCTATCCACGGATCACCTACACATCCTTTGATCCAGCTTATAAAGGCGAGAAAGAAGCCAAATTTTGCCATAACTGCAAACAGAAAATCATGCCTAACACGGTCAAAAGCATTAGCTAAATCAAGTTTAATGACCATACCTTTCTCATTGCGTTGATAGCTTGAATGAATTGCTTCTTGGAGGAGAATGATGTTGTCGAGGATTTTCCTTCCTTTGATGAATCCTCCTTGATTTTCCGGGATAATCCTAGGCAGAATTCTTTTAAGCCTGGTGGCTATAATCTTGATTATAATCTTGTACCCTGTGTTGCACAGAGAGATTGGCCTGAATCGGTTGAAGGTGGTGGCACCTTTTTCTTTTGGGATCAGAGCAAGGAAGGAATAATTGGTGCTACCTCCCAGTTTGTTGACCTTTTGAGAATACCAGGTCATTTTTAAGAGATCAAACTTGATTATTGACCAGCAGCAAGTGAAGAATCTTGTTGTGAAACCGTCAGGACTGGGGGCGCTATCAGGTTTCATAATCGATAGGGCACCTTTAACCTCATTCATGGTGATTGGAGCAATTAGAAAGTTATTTTCCTCAGGCTTGATAAGATGAGGAATGAGATCAAACGGGTGGGAGGAGGAGTCAAGCAGTTCCAGTCATAAAGCTACAAGTGAGACATTATGTTAAAATCCACAATTGAGACCTTCGGTTACAAAGCCAATATTAGGGTGGTTTTATTTTTATCCTCACTAAGGATGGAAATGGCTCCTGCCCCGACAAGCCAATCAATCTAGATTCTAAGGATAAAGAGCGTTATTTGGTTGCCCTATACCCATTATGTTACTCTGCAATTTCTTGCTATCCTATGTTTAGTTATATTAAATCTAGTCACCTTACTATTTTACTTTAGTACAATTAAAATCCACAGGCATCAAAGACAATCTTATATTTTTGGAATGATATTGTTTTCCCTAGAGGTAAGAAAGCAGTATCATAATTTTATATATTGTGTACATTTTAATCTAATATAATCTATCAGCTATATTACAAAAAAGTATAATCTTGGGTCTAGGTTTGTTGAAAATCCCTCTACATAAGTGGTGCAATATGAAATGGAGAAGGCCCTATTGGTGTCATTGCTTAAGAAGTCGGAATGATGCCTTCAATGGGAAGGCGCTGAGCCAATTGGCATTGATGTCCTTATTGTCATGGGTACATCTAGTGATGGAGAAGATCTGCAATATCCAGATGCTAAAAAGGGTAACAGGGGTTGAGGAATAGTATCCATATGCTAAAAAGGATGACATGGGTTGAGGCACAATTTTTGGCAACCAGTGTTGTTGTCGTTGTTGCTACTTCTATTGTGATGTTTCATTCAAATGCTAAATCAGGGCCCTGCACTATGTTGTTGCATAGAACATTAGGAATGATTGTCACTTGCATTGGCAATATCTAAAATGTATCTCCTTTAATATGTAATTTTGTTGGACTAAGTTTATTATGTGTCTCAATTCATCATACATTTTCATTTTACCTTTGATTTTCTTGGTCAAATAATCTCATCTCATCCATCTCAACTTGTATTTTTTGCTTATCTTCGAAACCCCAAATTGACAATAAAATTGAGATATAAGCTATGCCAGCTCATATTGCCTCATAAGGGCATGGCTTGATTAGCTTGGTTGGCTAGGGTTGACTATATTGGTTCAAGATTTGTTTCACACAAGCCTGTCACATTTTACTAGGTGAGTTGTTATAGCAACAATGTGAGTGTTAGTGAATCACTAAGGTACCCAATTGATATGATAAGCATGTGCAAAGTAACCACTTTCTCATCTAGATGTTTGGATAGAACTTAGACCTTCTTCTCATTTTTTCTTTATTTTTTCTTGTTACAAAGCTCTAACTAAGCAATGACCTAAATAAAAAAGTAGATATTATGCAACATCAAAGAATTGAAGGTTCTAGTGTTCATTCTCAAGCACACTCAAATACATTCTATAAAGTTCCATGCTTTTGAATTGCTAACAAAATCTTCTGCATTGGAATAAACCAAAACTTCAGCATCATGCATCAAAAATTTTGTGAATTACAAAATTTTAACTTCTTTTCCCAAAGGTTTATTTCTTCCATAAGCAGTTGAGTGATTACCTTAAAGGGTCTCAAGTCAAATCATCTAGTAAAATGCTAACTTGTAATTGCCTACAAACATTTTGGTTCTTCTATAGCCTTGAATGAGTTTGAATCATTCATGGCCTTCCTTTTTAATTCTTATTTCTAGACTCTCACCAATATTCTAAACTTTGGCTCATTGTTTGAAGGAAATATCCATGCTACCTCCTTTGTCATATATATGCCCACCAGCCTTTCTCTAAGTCTCCATGAAGGCACTAGGAAATCTACATTATGATATTGAACTAAGGTTCTCTGCTTAAAATTTTGTAATTCACAAAAATAACCCCCTGTGGGATTTTCGATCAATAGTTCTTGTCTTTGCTGACATTTATTTTGGCAGAATGTTGTTATTTATTTTCAAAATATCGCTGCAATTCTACGCCAGTTCATGCACTGATAGCAAAAATCTATATTCTTGGTTTATTATATATCATATTTAATTATGAAGTAAATTCTACACAACTTTAGTTGGCTCTGGGCTTGCTTCAAGCATGAAAGTTTTTGTTATAAATCAAAGCATGCCACAAAGAACGTAGAATATTGATATACATACATTAGGATGACCTTTTAACTTCTAAATAATATGTTATTACAAAAAGATCAGGATTCCATCAAGTCCAGGATAAAATTTGGATATGTGGTGTCCCTAACCAAACTGATCTAATTTTTTTGTTGAATGTTTATGTACCTTTGGGATTGGAATTTCATAAAACACTTAGGAAAAAACCCTCTAATAGGGCTTGGAATTTCATAGAACACTTGGGCAACAACCCTCTAAGATGCCCTGTGGTTGATTTTGACTGATTTGGTTAAGTTTGGGTGGTGTTTTGTATGGGGTTGTTCCATATTTCGAACATCAACATTTTTTTAACAATAGAAGGTGCACATAATAAAATTTCATTCCATTTATCTCAAGGAAATGACGTTCAATGTACATAACTAACAACGCCTCAAAACAGCAAAATGCCTCCACATTTTTGTCAGACTGGATTGAGTAGCTAGTTTTAGTCAGACTTGGTCGAGTCAAACTAGGTCAGCCTGACTGCATCTGTTTTTTACTCGGTCGGCTTTGATGACAATGATTATGAGAATCTATCAACACTACTGCATAAGAATCTAAGTATGTTATAGTTAATACATTTGTTCCTAGAGATCCATTCAAATTTTTTATTTTACTGCACAATTACAAAGTGAAAACTAGCCTATCCTCATAATATTTGATGTATGGCATTTATGTCATGAACTCTCCAAGCACATTGAGATTCTCTGTTTATAAGAGATGAAAAACTATTTCACTTTAACTACACAGAATGTGCAAGCATGTGAGAAACAAATCCTAATTTGATATAAACATAATAAAACATTAAAATGACTTATAATTCAATGGTTAATCTACCCTTCATTGGCTACTACGAACATTAAAGGCACAACATTCCAATTAATTTTGTTGGTTGCCTGCTGGAGGTGTCCGTGTAAAACATTTCTACCATAAAATTTATCCAAAAGACAATGGTTTCGTGGTTAAAAAATTCAGCAAAATAGATTACTTGCAAACCCTTCTAACTCCTAGACACAATTCTATTGAAAACGGGTCCAACATTATGGATTGCAGGGAAAAATATTTCCACCAATTAATCAAAAACTACTAACTTTCAAATAAAACTCACACATTTTCCATGCAAACCTTAATTTTTCCCCAGGCTTAATGGTTTAGGGTTTAAACATACCAATGTATAGTCAAGTGTTCCGGCCAAAATAAACTTGTCGTTTGATGAAAAATTGACAAATGAAACGGGGGATTCTCATCATCGATGAGCGTCTTCAAGCAATGGCTAGTGGCAGAATCCAAAATCCTACAGAGCCCATCATAACTCCTAGAAACTATCAACGACCCATCCCGGTTGAAGTGAACGGTCGTCATGGAGTCTAAATGGGCAAGCAAAACCTTTAAGAATTTCCTCGTCCTCACATCCCAAATCCTCACAGTTTCGTCAAAGGAAACAGAAACTATAAGAATCGACTGCGGATTGAAATTAACACAGAACACGTAATTAGTGTGGCCCTTCAATGTTTTGATGCAATCACCTCTATGGAAGTCCCATATGCACAGGGTTTTGTCGTAGGAGGTAGAGCAAATGTAATGGGAATCTAACAACCATGCCATGTCGGAGACGCCCTCCGTGTGACCTTGGAGCTCCTTATTCACATTGTTGTTGTCGGCAGACCATATTCTCATGGTTTTGTCGGCAAAGGCACTCCCCAAAATTTCCACTTCTACTAAATCTGTTCCGGTACACTAGTTAGCTAATAGTGTACCAAAGGAAGTTTACCCTATTATTTGGTAGGTTCTCCAACTTCTGCTCATGCTTGTGCAATGGAATCCCCTTATGACATCATTTCACCAATTCACAGTTTAGATTTGGGTCCTTCTCATGCGCATGCTCCTACTTGTGCAATGGAAACCCCCTATGATGTCATTTAAAACCCTTTCACAGTTTGTAGTTGGGTCGATTCAGTGTTTTTCATGCGATCATTTCACATTTTGGATTCTGGGGTTTTATTTTCAATAGCACCAGGATTGGGATGTAATATATATACACAATGTAATTTCTTTATATATATATTATATATATTACAATGTAATATATGTGTGTGTGTGTGTATGTGTGTGTGTGTGTGTGTGTGTGTGTGTGTGTATTATATATATAACAATGTAATAAAAAATAATAAAAATTTGTTTTAATTTTTAATTTTTATTATCATGTGAAACATAGTGATTTTGGGGGTTATTAGGACATGGACCATAGGGGTTTTCTTATTTTCTGTTCTCACTATTTTTTTTCATGAGAAGAATAACAAATAATGGGCATGAGAATGTATAATCTGCATTTCTAATGGAATTAAAATAGATTGGAACCATACCAAACTTTTGACTTCAATGTTTAAGAATGTTGAGGAAGAGAAAAAGGAAATGAAGGAACAAATTGAATCATACCTCCATGGTCGTAATCGACATAAGAAAGAGTGTTATGGGTTTTTTCAAAGGTAACAACCCAAGAGTCAAAAACATTCAATGTTACAAAATCTACATTCTGGCATCTTTGTTGAAGGTAGTTGTGAGCAAATATGTCAAATTTGATGAAGATGCATGATCCTCCAATTCTCAATAACCTCTTATTGTCACTAGGGAGGCAGAGGAGCCTTCTTCCCAAAAGGATGATCCACAGATTTCAAGAGCCTTATTGTCACTATGCATTAAAGACATTGTACAATCACCTAAGTGGTAAGAGGAGGACACACATTGATTAAAAGGTTAATCGTAATAATTGTCTACCGGTCATATCAAACTTTGAAGAGAATAGCCGATGAAACCTTCCCCGTGTTCTTAATTATACCCTGAGGCCCAGGTTGTATAAACCTTTGGGCTCCCTAAGAAAATATGGGAATGTTCACCTAATCACTTAAGTGATAAAGAAACATTTCTACATCCATGGATATACTACATGCAACAAAGAGACCACAAGGGGTGAAACCCTTTTATCTATTGTTGTAAAGGTGTTTCATAATTGAGGAACCAAGAATAACCAAAAAATGACTTGGAGGAGCATTGTTAATTACCAAAACATTAGAGATATCAATGCATGCCATGTTCTGCTAGGAAGACCTTGGAAATTTGATAGGAAAGTTGTGCATGATGGGAGCAGCAGCTACGGAGTGCGGAGGAGACTCTTATCCTAGATGATCTGTACACTAGTCTGAACCCTTGTCAAAGGAACCCCACTAGAGTTATCGGGACTTGTCTTGGAAATTCCAGAGTGTAACTCAGTGGGAGTCTTAAGATTTGAATCCCCACAAATCTCTGTAACTCAAATGAAACTCTAACAACCTTTGTAAAGAGTGGGTAGCTACAATAGATCCTGGAGTGGGTAGCTACAAAATATGGATTACATGTGTTAATGCACACATAAACAAAGATAGTACACGATGAACATAGTTCCTATGATATCTCTCCATATCATTTATGTCATGGTCTCATCTATCACTAGTACATGTGAACATTTTTTCCATGAAAAAATCGTCTCTAGGATGAACATGATGATGATGATTGCTATTATTCTAATGAGTATGAACATGATGATCATGATGATGAAGATGATAACATTGATAACGATGATGATGATGATGATAAGATTGATGATGATGATGAGGCTGAGGATGAGGATGAGGTTGATTAGGATGTTGATGATGACGATGATGATGATGATGATACCATTGATGATATTAAAGATGAAGATGATAATGGTGTTGGTTATGATGATGATGATTATGATAACACTGATGACGATGATGATTGTAACATTAATGATGATGAGACTAAGGATGAGGATGAGGTTGATTAGGATGTCGATGATGACGATGAGGAAGATGATGATGATGATAATGAAGATTACAATCATACACGGAGAATGGATGAACAAAATATGAGGAGCAAGAAGACAAAGGAAATGTTTGAGTATAAATAAGATGATTCCAGGATCACTTGGATGCTACAAAATTTTATTTACAAATTTTGCTTCTTCATTTCATTTCAATATAGTGTTATTTGTTCTCCTCAAAGGAGAAATCTATCCCTTTCACAAAATCCATAGGGATAAACATACTCAAGTAAAACCAACATGCTTGTTCACACATTCATGTATTAGGATGTGCATTCATAGTTATTTATAAAAATATCTGAAGTCATCCTTCAAGCTTATCCCTCTTAGGAGGTGGGGCCTTATCAGAATTGGTTTCCTTATATATGCAAGATATCGTGGATTGTTCAAACCCTTATGTGTTTAGTAATTGAATGGATATCAAAGAATCACATGGATCAATGACTACATTCTTCTACATTGGTAGGGTCAATGAATTTTTGTTGCTTGTCATGGACATGGTCTTCTTCATGAGTTGTGTAGGAAGGTCAAGTCCAACCAATGAATCACATGGATTAACAACTATATTCTTCTCCTACATTTGTAGGGTCGTTGAGTTTTGTTTATTTTCATGTTCATGGTATTCTTCATGGGAAGTGGAGGAAGTTAAATCCCTAAACCCATGAATTGAATCCTAGAGCCCGTGGGCTCAAATGACAATAAATGTTTTGTTCTGGGCTTATTTTGATTATGAAATCTATGGCCTAGAAATGTTATTTGATCCCCTATATTTGTGTTTTCATACTTTGATGTGTTAATGAATTATTATGAATTTATTATTTATGTTAATGAATTTAAATATGATCATGATGACGATGATGATCATGATCATGACGATGATGATCATGATGATGGCGACGATGGTGATCATGATGATGAAGATGATGATGATGATGGTGGTGGTGGTGGTGGTGGTGGTGGTAGTAGTGGTGGTGGTGGTGGTGGGGGTGGTGGTGATGATGATGATGAAGATGATGATGGTGATGATGATGGTGATGATGATGATGAAGATGGTGATGACGTTGTTGATGGTGATGATGGTGATGATGATGATGGTGATGATGATGATGGTGATGATGATGGTGATGATGGTGATGACGATGATGATGAAGATGTTGATGAGGAAGAGGGTGATGACAATGATGATGACGATGATGATTATGATGATGAAGATGATGATTATGATGATGAAGAAGATGATGATGATGATGGTAATGACAACGATGATGATAATGATGAAGATGATGAGGATGATGACGATGGTGATGACGATGATGATCATGATGAAGATGATGATCATGATGACAATGATGATCATGATGATGGCGACGATATTGATGATGATGATGATGATGAAGGCGATGATGATGATGATGATGATGATGATGATGATGATGATGATGATGATGATGAAGATGATCATGATCATGATGATCATGATCATGATGATGTTGATGATGATGAAGATGGTGATGGTGATGGTGATGATGATGATGATGATGATGATGATGATGATGATGATGTTGATGATCATAATGAAAATGATCATGATCATGATCATGGCAACGATGATGATGATGATTAATACGATGATGATGAAGATGATGAAGATGATGACGATAATGAATATGATGATGATGATGATGATGAATATGGTGATGATGATGATGAAGATGACGATGATGATGAAAATGATGATGATGATGATGATGATGATGACGATGACGATGATGATGGTGATGATGAAGGTGGTGATGATAATGATGATGATGATGATGATGATGATGGCAATGACATGCTCTTTCTCTCTTGACATCCAATGACAGTTACTATGATGACCTTTTATGTTTTGCCCCTCGATAATCATCGTTATAGCGACACACTATGTGATTTCGTCATTATTCCAACGAACTATTCTGATCACTAGCTATAGCGACACATTCTTGACCTTGACCAAATATTTCTTATCCCAACTAAAACCTTTATTTCCTTCCATATTTGGACTATTTAAGGGGAGGACAAGACCAAATCTATATTAGTTTCACTAGACATCTTATACACAAAATATCTCCCTAGGTGATTATAATTAATTGTTTGCAATATGTCCTAGGTCAAAACTTTGCTATTAAGTAAAAAACACATGAAAATATGCAGTTTTTAGGACACTTAAACCTCCACACTACCATACACCACCATTGAGGCTTTTCTAGATATTATATGAGGCATAGAGATTCATATCCATCCATGGGAGTGTAGTCTCTAATAGATTTAAAAGAACATACTAAGCAATCCTCATAACCTATAATCCTAACATCACTAGATTTGAGTTCCCCACAAAGTATTCCCTTATGAAAACATCCACTCATCTAAATCCCATTGCTTTAGAGGACACCCATTCTTGTCTTGTGAGGTTGTAAATCTAGGGGGATATTGGCTCCCAATATGTAATATAATGAATTCAAATGTTTGATACAGTGGCAATAGCTTATATATTTACTTGATACCAATGTGCTAGGCTTTTATTCCTTTCTTAAAATATTAAATCCTTCATCTTGAAATAACCATGATAAACATTTTCTGGGAAATAATTAAAAGTAAATAATCCAATATTATATTGATCATACTTTTTAACTAATCATGCATTCCAAGATGCACTCCAAGATTTACAAGACCGGGATTTTGGTACTACTCTAACACCATGTTAAAATTCTAAATATGGGAGAAAGATTGCAAACATTATTAGAAACAAACTCAATGATATTATTAGTTATTTGGCGGTATAACTTCTCACTCAAGTCTTTGACGGGAGGAAATAAAAGTATCACTCATGTAAAAGATATGATTTTATTACAGTGAAGTCAATTGATACAAAGGTGTTCATCCCCTTTTGTATCATTGGGGAGGTAGTTGTGCTACCGTTACAACATAACTATTTTATTATCTAATTATCATTTTAATAGTCACTTATATGAACATGACTTATTTACAACAAGTAAGCCTTATATTCTAACACAACAAATCATGCCCTAAATTAAGGATTTATAAGGCTTCTAAGGATACCCCAATTGTATTATTTTTTCCATATTTAATAGTAAGTAGATTTTTTAGGTTAGAGATGTGTACCTATGTTTATAAACATATAGATATATTGTTTATCAAGTGAAACTATGGGTGAAAAGAATACATGCAAATAATCCAAGTGTTGTTTCATAGGACACCCTTATAAAGCTTCATTGATACTTTCACCACTATAGCAACGAAATGTCCATAATGTCGCTAAAGTGACGATCATCGGGGGTATTTTCAATTTTTTCCAAATATTTAAACTGTTTTTCCACGAAAATAGTGATTTTAACTTTTTCGTAACAAACTTCCATGGGACTTTTGAGCCATATGTAGTAGTGATTGTATAATTCCAGCATATTCTAATTCACTATCATTGTATAATTCCAGCATATTCTAATTCAGTATCATTGACATTATTATATAAACAACCTATGAGAATATTTTGTTGGAATGCAAACTTAACTCCACAATCTTATGTCTTTCACTTCTCACCCATGCCTAATAATGATGGTTATATGCAACATTGAAATCTGTGAGTGTATATGCTATGCAATTTAAAAGATTTACAAACACGTATATGGTAAGTGGTCACGTGATTACAAATTAAAAATCTATATTTGTATGCATATAGATTATTTCCAAGTAAATATCCTAGTGCAAATCTCTAAGCACTTCCCCTCATTTCAATAATAGTACCCAGGGTAAACCCTAGATTCTTCAAGGCACAAGGTTAGTCAACAATAGGGCTTAAATTCGTTATTACAACAATATACTCGTTATGGTCTCAACTTGTCACTTCAAGAATTAAAACCTAGGTGGGAAGGAACAACCACTCAAGCTAGACCCATTTGACATTTGTATGCACATATATCTAATGGCAAGATAATTGTTTTAATAATTTGATTAAGAAGATGAACTTTATTCATTATACTTGCATGTAGTTATATGCAATAATTATTTATGTATTTGGTCAAGTATGATTAACATGTCTTCATGTAGGCACATCCTATATATTCTTCAAGGCACAAGGCTAGTCAACAATAGGGCTTAAATTCATTATTACAACAATATACTCATTATGGTCTCAACTTGTCACTTCAAGGATTAAAACCTAGGCGGGAAGGAACAACCACTCAAGCTAGACCCATTTGACATTTGTATGCACATATATCTAATGGCAAGATAATTGTTTTAATAATTTGATTAAGAAGATGAACTTTATTCATTATACTTGCATGTAGTTATATGCAATAATTATTTATGTATTTGGTCAAGTATGATTAACATGTCTTCATGTAGGCACATCCTATATATATACGTATTGCATATGCATGTTTTTTAAGCTCTAAGTCGCATGAAGTATTTCATTTCTCTAATATGCATTATTTTTCCCACATTAATGCAATGACTTGTCCAATGTTCTCACAATCCACCTAGTGATCCCTTCCCTCCTTCCCTTGATGTTTTTAACTCTTTTCATTTTTTCCTTCACATAGGACTTCAACCAATTGATGTTGCATATGAATTATATAACATAAATTTCTCTATTACTACTATCTCATTGAAAAATGTATATGAAAACAATAATCATAATTAGATGATGTCATGAAGTACTAAGTGTCTAATGATAAAATATTGTGATTATGATTAATTATATAAATTTGTTTATAAGGAGAAAAAATATACAAACATAGGTCACCTTTTTAAGGTGTGACACTTTCCATTTATCTCTCAAATTCTTCTTATATGTCTTTGAGCTTCCATGTGAGCGGTGCATTGAATGAAGTTAGTTGATGTACTCACAAAGTAGAAAAAATTAAAACACCATGTCCCTCCATCACTCAAATGGTTCATTGTGTTTATTGCCCTACATTTAGTTCCTTCATGTATCTTAATAAGAAAAAACATCCATCTATTACTATAAACACCAACTAATTCAAAATCATTCACTAAATGCACTAAAATGTGCACTTGAATGTCCATGAAGCTTGATGGGAGTCCCTTCTCGAAGGTACAAATAATTATGTGATCACTTTTCATCACCAAAGAATAAAATCAACAATCTCCCTTGAAGTGATCTACCTACCTATATTGAAATTTGTATCAAACACAAAATAATGATATCATATAGAATATTGATTGTCATTTGCAATATTTATAATATTCAATAAATAATTTAGAATTAGTTTATGATTAATATTGAACAATATTGTCATTGATGTTTAATATTTTTTAATGTAGTGATAGATTAATGTATTATTTATCTTACAAAATTGGAGAACCTTGCCATAAGTTTTTTTTACATAGAAAAAACATCGTAGTCTATTAATAAAAACAAACCACCTTTTCCATGGCCGAAAGCCTTCCACATATGAAATCATCACTGTCTCATAGTGGAAATGGAGATTACAACATATGTCAATCATATGCTTAAAGAGAGAGTGGGTACTATATTTTCATCACTGCCGGGTAGTGGATACAAAAAATCATATACATATGGATATGCATCTTTGGGCTCCAAATAGAAGTTCAAATAAAAAACAAAAAGATATGTGCCCAAATAATTTGTTTTTTTAGCAATTGGAGACTTTTAGTAAATTAAAAAATGATAGGACTGGGGTCATCCTCCATGATAGTTCCATTGACGTACTGCCATACTCCATCACCAAACTCCAAGCCTAGCTTCGAAAGTTGGTTCGCTACGCAGTTCCTCTCTCTATAAACATTACTGAAATTTATAAAGTAAAAACATACTGCTAAACCGGCCACATCCTCAAATAGTGGTTTCAAACAAATATTTTTTTAGAGATATGATCCTTTCATCTAGTTGATATCGAGCATCGAATCCCCAAAAATTTGAATTCTAAAGATACCGTTGGATAGAAACAAAAGTAAAACCAACTTCAAAGTCATTAACTCTACATGATTATTTGTGCTTTGTCCCACTGCTGCTGCAAATTTGGTTCAAAGACATAAGCTACTTGTAGGTATTTACAAAAGTTTCCTTTGCAACAACCTTGTAAAGCTAGAAGATAAGCATGTTGAATAAGCAAATGATCATCAATTAAGATGTTGGAACTTGTAGCAATAATTTGTTCTTACATATGTTTATGTGTATGCACTTATAGATGTGCTTTTATTTTATAATCATGAGGTGGTATAATGTACCTTCGATAGGCTATGATGATAATGGAACTTAAGATTAGTGATATCTTCATCAATAATAAAGTATTTCTTTGATGAAAACACGTACTCTATTGGAGTTCTTATGGTAGACATATTTTTTGAAACAATTTGTACCTCGTTTTTACTGAACAACCATATTGTTATTTTCAACGTATAATGATCTTACCTTCCTTCAACATACTTTAGCCATGCATACTTCTTTGTATTTGAGACCTTCAAGCCAATCCTAGTTGATATATTATTAACCATTATATAAGAGGAAACAAATCTCCAAAAGAGGCATACATGTTTTTAAAATCATGCATTGTGTTTAACAAATGTGTTATCTTCAAATCCTTCTAATAAGACATTTAATAGAATTTTGATCATTTATTTATTCCTGTAAAACTTTCTTTTGATTCTAAACATTTATTATACGGATTTTTTCTTAACAGAAACCAAGAGTATATATTAGATGGAAAAAAAGGTTGTGCACATCCATTCAGTACAAAATTGAAACCAAATTTTCATAGTGTGCTATGGAGAAAGGTAAATTGAAATAATTGCACTTAACATGAATTTCCTATTGTTCCTTACATACTTCCTGAAAACTACCAAACCCTTCGAAGGGTAAAATTTTACAAACTAATGATTAAGAAAAATGCAAAAAAACATCAAGGATTAGAAAGGCTGAAACACTGCATCTTCTTGCCTTTATGCTCAAAGGCAGGTTGAATGACCAAAGTTTCCTCCATTGTGTGAGCACCTTGTTTCGGAGAGTCGTGGCAGTGGTTTCATTGGGACATTATGGACATTTTTAGGACTTCCTCTTTGATGATATCAACAATACCGATTAAATCCCTGAGGTCTCCCTCATTATCGTCAATCCTGGAGTTGTGGAAACTGATTTGGTTAGCTATTTATCTAATATTCAAGGAAGCTTCTCTATTTTCCTGGACATCGATGCCCACCATCTCATAAACCCTGCACAAATGTAATTTGATATCCTCCAAATTGGACTTGAGACTGGCTATTTCAGAGTTTCCTCTGTTGTTCACAATTAAGCTCTTAGGGTCGTCTTCTATCACCCACGAAAGACTTGTTAATAGAAATTGCAATTGTTGTAAACTATATTCATGAGGTTCTTGCTGGAATGTTGAGATTCGTCTCCCTCCAAACCTGCAAACAATGGATAGGAACAGGAGGGGACTTCACAGTTTAACTCACCCATCATGCATCTGGACTATCTTCTTGAGACACTGGAGGGATGACGAAATAAATTCAGAGTAAATGCGGGCTCGTGAAGGGTACCATAATTTGGCAGAAAGGTTCCATGCATAGTGAAGGATGGTGTATCATCTCCTTGGACAGGTGGCCATAGAGGGGGCCATCTCCTATAGTTTCCAACCTTGGATTATGCATATTGTGCATTAAGTTATGACTAGGGAACATGTTTATGAGACTTTGAGTGGTTTTTAAACTCTACTATCCCTTGCAAACTTCTAGCGCCATGATTGGAAAGCTTGTCAGTAGGACCAATGTTCTCCCTGAGAATATGATAGAAGAGGACTTATGGAATAAGGTTTAGTTAGCAGATCCGGTTATATATTATTTTGCAACTTGTAGAGCTATTTTTATACCCTAGTCTCATCTTCTAGATAACCTGCCTTGAGTCACCAAAAAACAAAATATTTGAAATATGAACCTTACCTGCCAGTTTCAGGCCGAGGAGTAATGAGAGCCATTCCACTTCATTATTGGTTTTAGTTCTAAGTCCCCAAGCATAGGATTTTACTATGTTTCCTTTGGGATCAAATATAATCCCTACCACACCAACCTCTCCTAGATTTCCTTTTGAGGCGCCATCAAAGAAGAGAGAGAAACATTATTGCTACTTCATCCATTGAGGGAATTATTCTTTGCTTTTTTCTAGTTCCCAAGGCTGGAGAGTTGGATGACATTTGGTTTGAGGAGAGATCTGTTTAAGAAATTATCGGCACCAATTTTATTCCTTATCAGTGAGAGTTTCATAGGCAGGGAAGTAGATATTCTTGGATGTCATCCTTTCATGCATCATATTGATTAATTTTAAGGCTAACCTGATAGGATCAACCTTATTATCATCAAAGATAAGTTTGCTTCTATCAATCCATATTTTCCAACTGATGGTTTTTGGAATTGTGTTCCAGACTCTTAGAAGGATAGTTTTGTCGCCAAGGTTTCCTGGGAAGTAGATTTTCCAATTTTCTATCATCTCCCGAATTTTATATGGTAATTTAAACCTTTCACCAAGACTCCCAATGACATGACCCCATACTTGAATGGTAAATTCACAGGCTAAGAAAAGGTGAGAGGCGGACTCTTTAGAAGATTTGCACAAGACAGATCTAGAGGGGCCTATTATTCCTCTTTTGTTGAGATTGTCAATAGTCAAGAGTTTGTTTTGGATTACCAACCAAAAGAAAAAAAATGAATTTTGGGATGTAATCTGAATTCCATACCTTACCCCAAAACTTTGTAGAGGTTCAGGTTCCATTATTCTCTAGTGTCCTATAGCCTTTTTTAATAGTGTAGATGCCATGACGTCCCCACCCTCTTTGGTCCTAATTCCTAAGGTGTGAGGGATCTTTACCATGCAAATAAGTTGTAAAGAGGGCATAATCCTTTCGCAAATGCTTGGGGGGGTGTAGAATCTTCCACCTTTTCCAGTAGTCGAAGCTCGACCATTCTGATATGTCATGTACATTCAAGATATTATTCTCTTACATCCAAAAGCGAATGTTATCGAGGTTGAGATCGGAATCCAGTGGAGGATGCCCCAAAAATTTATCCTCCTTTCATTCCCAGGGACCCAATGTAGGGCATCTTTGATTAGACCAGTAGAATGTTTGCAAAGGTTCCAAATGGAAGTGCCTTTACCCTCCCAATTGTAGTCAAGACTGCTTAGTCTCAGTTTCTTAATGTACTTTCTTCTAATAACCTCTTTCCACTAGTCCTTTTTCCCAAAAATCAATATCCAAACAAGTTTGGCACCCAAATATTTATTCATTAAACCCGGATCTCTTAACCCAATCCCACCTTTTGCTTTGTCTTCTTTTATTGTGGCCCAGTTCAATAGATGGAATTTTTTTCCTTGGGTTTTTCCACCCTGCAATAAAAAAAATTGAGTTCTATGGGTATACTGTTAATAATAGCCTTGGGAGCAAGAAACATGGCACTGATATAAATAGGAAATGAGGTGAGGATAGATTTAATGAGAACAGTTTTCTCGGCCAGGTCAATCCATCTCATCCCCCAAGATTACACTTTATTTTTTTATTTTTTGCACTACAGGGTTCCAAGCTACAGAGTTTGAGGTGTTTTTGGAAATAGGTATTCCCAAATATTTAAAGGAAATACAATCGTAGCTTACATGTGTTCCCAGTATTAGTGCAATATCTCTGAGGATCCTGGAGTTGTTGTTCCAGCCATATAACCAAGACTCTTCCGAATTGACTTGACTACCAAACGCTTTAAGGAAGAGGTCAAGGGAGGATTTGAGTCTTCTTACAATCTGAGTCAAAGAACTCCCCATAAGGATTGTATCATCAGCAAACTACACATGCTTGATTTATTTAACCCCCTTGACAAAGGAAATTCCTGGGATATTCCCATCGTCTTTGAGTCTGTTTAGTCTTATGCTAAGTGAATCTGCCACTAGAATGTAAAGGAAAGGGGACATGGGACATCCTTAATGGATCCCTCTTCTAACTTAGAAAAATGAAGTTGGGCGACCATTCATAAGAGGGATTATCCAAGGGCCTTGATACAAGCTTTGATCCACCTTATGAATTTCATAGAGAAATCATACCTTTCCACAATCGTATAGATATAATCATGCATGATTCTGTTGAAAGCATTTTTGAAATCCAATTTGATTTCTATTCCTATCTCTTTCCTTTTCTGGTTGGAGTGGATTGCTTCTTGAACTAGGAGAATATTACCATATATTTGGCGACCCGCAATAAACCCACCTTGGTTTTTTTAGATGAGCTGGGGAATAATTTTTTTGATCATGTTTGATATGACCTTTGCAAGGATTTTGTAAGAGGAGTTGTAGAGAGAAATGGGTCTGAAGCGCTTGATGGAGGAAGGATTATTTTCCTTGGGAATGAGATCAAGGAAGGTGGAGTTTGTTGTGCCTCCTATGTTATCCATGTATTGTGTCCATATAAGCATTTTTAACAGATATTTTTCGATGATGTGCCAACACCTTCAATAGAAACTAATCGTGAACCCATCGGGCCCAGGAGCTTTGTCTGGATGAAGGAACCAAACAAAATTGTGAACCTCTTCTTCAGAGATGGGAAGGTTCAAGAGATATTTATCTTTGTCTTCTATTAGATGAGGGATCTCAACACTCATAGTTTCTATTTATTCGTGAGTGACATCTTCTTCTATTGTGTATAGCTCCTCGAAGTAACTTCAAATCTCTTTTTTATTTCCTTTGGATCCGTTAGATTCTCTCCATTTTCCTTATATAATTCCATTATTGTGTTCCTCCTCTATCATTCCTTACACTGATTATGGAAAAAGTTGGTATTTATGTCTCCCCCTTTAAGCCAAAGTATTCTTGATTGTAGGCTCCAGTCTTCTTCTTCTCTCCTTGCGAGGTGTTGTATTTTGCTATCTAACTCTTTTTCTTGGACCAAGAGTTCTGTTGTGATATTGTCATGCTCCATTTTTTCTTGAAGAGTTTCCAGAGTTTTTGTATAAGCACCCTTTTATTTTCCAAGGTTATAAGTGCTTTGTGTGAGCCAGTTTTTTAGCTCTTTTTTAACGTTTTCAAGTTTTTGCTCCCATATGAAGCTTGGAGATCCCTGAATAAAGATGCCCCAAGATTTCTTGATGGATTATAAAGAACCTTATGCCTCCATCTAGCTAGAACTAAATCTAAAAGGAAGCGGCCCCAGATTCCCTGTTGGGGAAAGGAAAAAAGAGATAGGCTAATGGTCTAAGACGACGGAAGCAAAAAGTTTAGATTCCAGAATAAAATGCTTGTTTAAGAAAGAAATGTTTACTATGATTCGATCCAGTCTTGCAGCTATATGACCCGGACCTATCCTTTTGTTGCTCCAGGTGTATTTCCCATGTTTTGGATTAATATCGCTTAGCCCCCAAGTGGTCATGATGTCCTCCAATATTTCCCTGAATGGGTCCCTAACTTTGGAGCCTCCTCTTCTTTCTTCAATAGAGACAGTAACATTGAAATCTCTAGTGATGATACAAGAATGTTGCCTCTTCCCATGTCTTTTATTTTCCAGGTGAGACCAAAAGTCTTATTTGCTTCCTTGGTTCGTCGGACCATACACATCCCCTGCCCAGGGGACTTCCTTACTATTAAGGTCCTCTAGTTCTACAAAGAGCCAATGTTGGTTTTCTGAAACTAAAAGGAGTTTGTAGCGATTTGTGTCCCACCGGGTGAGAAGACCCCTAGAGGCTCCCAAAGCACTAATTGATTTTCCTTCACCTTTAGCCTAAATTTTATTCATAACTTTGATCCATTATTCTTCTTGCATTTTTGTCTCTTGGATGGAAAGGATTTTTATTGCTTCGCTTTGTTTAAATCTTTCGACTGCTTCTATATTTTGTTTCCCCCCAAACCTCAGCAACTCCAGGAGAAAATTTTCATTATTTTTTATGGGTTTGAGTTAGATCTCTGCCCTTCTTTTCCTCTGTTGTTTCTCCAATATATTTTCCTAACAAATAGCTCCTAACCAAATTATCTAGGCTAGATTGTTTCCCTGCTTCTTTTTCTCGAGTTGTTTCCAGATCTATTAAAAAATTATTCAGTTTCTTGCATTTTTTTTACTAAGGCTCAATATCCTCTTCTTTGATATCAGATGTATCTTCCATGTGGGCCTTTTCTCTTGATCTCATGAATAAGCCTCCAGAATTCAATGAGGATTTAGATCTAACTTCTACATATGCTTGACTAGGTATAGTTGGGATATAGTTGTCTTCATGTCCTATATCCACTAGTATTGACTCATCCCTACGTCTTTCCTTAGATTTTCCTCCTTTCCCATATATGTAGGGTTCCTTTCTTCATTTTCCTCTATGAAGAGAACTTGAAACTTGTTTTCTGTGGGTTTCTTTTTTTATGGAGAGGTCGCCTAGCTTGGGTTCGTCTTGCTCCCTTTTTTCCTATTGACTTCATTCCATTCTTCTCTTGTAGGATATCCAATAACTTTTTGGGTTATTTTCAGATAGCACATTTTGAATTCACCATATTTGTTGTAATGTCCCTTCTTGGAATTTTTGAAGAAAGGCACAAATTGGGCAAATTTGGGCTTAACTAGTTATGACTCTAGAGGGTTCCAAATTTCACCAAATGGTCCTGAATTTGAAAGGAAATGGTATGGTGAGTCTTAAAACATACCACGGTGGTTTGTGTAAACTTTGTATCTGAATTTAAACCTCTTTAAATTCATTTTTGTTTAATGATAAAAAGGGAAAGATTACTAGGAAATTGTGATGAAATCCCCCCCAGGGTGTAGGCAAAAAGGGCTTCCCAACTCATGTACGAACCTCCAAAATTTATAAGCATAGTATGGGGACTGATATAATACCTCATGTAGTGTAATTACACATGGTTATTAGTTCTTCAAACTGGTTATAGAGTTCCACGTTCGTTTGATCATTTTCATTGATATTGCTTATGGGGAAATTGCATAACTAGCTCGATTTTGACATATGAAAGGTAGAGTTAAAGGTTCAGATCAAGATGTGAAATATAGAAACCATATACAGAATTCAAATTGATTCCCCAACAATATTAAACACCATATAAATTCCTTCATACAAGTCTGGTATACAACTCATTCATATGGGAGTCAAATACATGAAAACTAGTGATTTAATAACATGGAGTTGCAAGAGTTTCACATATGGATTTCTTGGTTTTTGACCCACATAGAATAGGGACATGAAATTACAGAGTAAAAAATCATATATTTCTATCACAACATCATCAAACTCATAGGACATCCCTCATACAAATCTTATATAAAACTACTCCAGGATTGAAGCCAAAATCCATGACAACTAGTGATACAATGGCATTAGAATGCAAGCTTTTCACACAGGTGTTTCTTGGATTTTGAGCTGCATAGAAAATGGGCATGAAAGTAAATAGAATTAAATAATATATGGCTTCCCCAATATCATCAAACTCATATAAATTTCCTCATACAAATCTGATATAAATCTACTTCAGTATTGAAGCCAAATCCATGAAAACTAGTTATTCAAG
Organism: Pseudotsuga menziesii; assembly: GCA_001517045.1. Taxonomy (NCBI): domain Eukaryota; kingdom Viridiplantae; phylum Streptophyta; class Pinopsida; order Pinales; family Pinaceae; genus Pseudotsuga; species Pseudotsuga menziesii. The sequence continues at coordinate 221,763 of LPNX010229916.1, forward strand.
AGCATGGGAATGCAAGCCTTTCATACATGTATTTCTGATATATTAACTTACAGAGGATATGGACATGAGATTACAGAGACATACATCATATTTCATATCTTTGCCACTAAATATACTCAGCAAAGCACAAGTGCCACTTCAACAAGTGCGCCCTCAACACGAGAGTGTGGGGGAATGGAGAAGAAGGAATGAGAGATTAGGGGAATATATGAGACTTTGACTGTATGGTCCTTAAAATTGCAACAAAAAAATACTTCAATGATCACCAATGAGAGTTATGAATGGACTCTCTATCAACCAACTTGGAAAGGAATCCAACTCCCTCGAAATTGGTTCACGAGCAAGGAGAGTGAACACTCACCGTGCAATGGACAAGCAAAAGCTCTCCAAAATGCCAAAGGCCAATTAACAAATGATCAAAAGTTATTATAATTCCTCATGGAATCCTTTTATTATAATTCATTAATCCTCCTAAGGTCAAATTTCCCTCCATGGGATTCCTCCAACTCATCTTAGTGGTTTAGTAACGCTCTTGACACTTGTCTTCCTCTTCATGCTCCAATTCTTTCGCCAATTCGAATGGCTGCCTATAAATCCCAAATCAACCTATTGGTGGCTATTTTATCCCTGTCATGTCATATTTGTCATATGTCTACAATCAGGTTTGAATTTTTCATAATTGTCATAGAATCTTTCATCATTTGTTGTCATAGAGTGCATGTAATCTCCTTCTAAGTGGCACACATTGTCTTCTAGTCTCTTCCTCTTCCATGGGATTTACTCTCCTTTAGAAATTCAAATCCCTTGGCTCATTATATTATATTTGACACCACATCACCCTCCAATAATGTTACATTACCCATGTGTTCGAATTTGGATGAAGATCATGCCAAGTGTGTGGGGAATCTAGTCATCCAAAGGTTCCACAAGCTTCCAAGTGTCTTCATGAACCCATGCCACCTTATTTTCTTACTATTTATTATTTGTGTGACCCATTTAAATGTGAATATCATAAACTAAATTCCTTTTGGGTCCCATAGTCCCTTATTACAAAATTTATGTCTCCATCTCAACCTAGGGAATTACTAGGTCGGTGAAACATTATTTTCAAGTAGTATTATTTGGAAATTATTTAATTGGGAACATGAAATTCATGGCATACCTTGCACTTAAAGGGTATTTGTTCATATTCTATGTTTTGCTAATAATTCCATACTTCCATCGAGAGATTGATTGCTTTTGGGAGACCTTTCTCCAAATCTACCTCAACACATATTCTAGCACAGGAAAACATCAAGGATTTAGGTTTCGATGACATTTATTATACAAAATAAACCAACCTATTGACTCGTAAAGATTGATCTAAAACCCTCCTATTATTTACAAACTCCTTATTTATTAATTAATCAAAATAATAGTTTAAAAATAAACTTTTTGACCATTTTGTTCAAATATTTTGAATGCTTTACTTATAATTGGTCACCAAAATGTGAACACACGTGCTAACTCTCCTAAGCCTTAACCCTTGCATGACGAGATCTACACTTCACCATTTTATATTCATGTCTAAAATTTAGAGACACCATAAGACTAAAGAATACCTTTTATACCACAGTATAAAGTCATATGGAAATGATTAAAGAATAGCCCTATAATTTCTTTAATAATAACCACTTCCATAGAATCTTTGTAAGGGATAAAGGTGCACCTTTTTTTTTCAAAAGAAAAAAGCTAAACCTTGATATTCATTGAGAATCAAAGGGAATTTTTACAAAGCAGTCAAACTTGGCGTTCGGTCCAAGAACATATCCACATGAAAAGCCTAAAAAATGAGATCAGTCCAGGCACCAAGAACAATTCTTTCAGCAATTACAAGGCTCTACAATTAGTAATTCACCCCACAGGGAGCTTCAACAGTTTTCTAAGAGCACAAAGTGAGACCAAAAATCTTATCCAAAGAGGCCCTCGGGGCAATGCTAAAACCAAAATGAGATAGGTATTCAAAATCAATCATGTGCCCTGAAAAATTAAGGAGACTGAGCTTCGGCACCAAGCTCTAAAAGAGCTAAAAATAGCCACCCCCAATAATGACTTCCTCATATGTTTCAATGAAGGAACAGTGGCCAGATGCCAATGAGAGATCCTCTTTGGATAAGCCATCTTCTCTCATGGTGTACTCTCTGTAAACATGTTGAATGTCCATCAAGGGAAAAGAGGCTATCAAACTAGTGATACTTTCACACTAGTGGCCCAGATCAAGAGAAGACAAGGAGGCCTTGTTATTTTCCAAATTAATGACCACATAAGAATCCCCAAAGATGTGCAAGGAAGGGATACCCATGCCCTTAGCAAAGTAGAGTAGGGCCCAGAGAGCAAGGATCTCTTCCCTTGTGTTTGAGTTATGTCCACATCCCATCTTGATATAGAAAGAGTGAACATTACTGATGGCAAGATAGATGCATGCACCTCTCATATTGACTGTCGCAGCTCCATCAAAGAAACCATATGGATATAAAAGAATAGGTTATAAACCAATCACCCGAACTTTCTTATGAAAATTAGATGTCAGATATTGATGCATTAGATATACCACCTGATTACAAGTATTAATGAGTGACGCACTTCTATCTTCAAAGATGTTGTGATTATGGGTAGACCAAATACTCCAAATCACAAATAGGGGGAGGTAACCAAAAACCATGCTCCCGTAAGAACAAGTCCTCAAGAAAGTCGAGGAGAGAGCAGCAGAGGCTCGAGGAACTACAATTATAACTATCACGGAGTCTGACAAAGACACTCTGAGCAAAGGAACAATCTATAAATAAATGTCTAACCGATTCCTCATACCTGTGACATAAGCAACATCTATTTAGGCCACTCCATCCTCTCTTTTTTAGATTATCCCAAGTTAAAATACAATTTTCTGATACTAACCAAAGGAAGCATTTGATCTTCAATGGAATCATGAACTTCCAGATCCGAGAGATAGCCTTTTTTTGAATAGGTACAAGGTTTGAATTTGCAATCAAATCATACACAAGACTGGCAATAACCTTCCCATCTTTTTTGTTGTGAGCCCATAGTAGAGTGTCGGATTTGTCACTAATCCTTATACCACCATGAGAAAGACCTGATATATAACTGTTCCATTCAGTATTCCATCTTCTTCCCAAGTCCAAATCATCTGCAGTCAAATAGTAGGACTGAGCATCACCGACATGATTATGAGCATGTTGGAGTGATGAGATGTCATAGTCCAACAAGTACTCTCTAAGGTCCTGTGAGATATAAAAGCAAGAGTCAAGACCAATAATAGGATCAGCAGCTATATCTATACACAATCCATTTCCCACTCTCCATCCCAAGCATCTGCCAAACCAAGTGAGGGTTTTTAAGAACCCATTCCAGAAAATAGAAGTACCTCTAACCATGAAATTCCTTCTAGGAATCCAAGCTTCCATAGAGCGGTATTTTAGGTACTTAATGTAGATAGTTTTATGCCAGATACCAGAGCCATTAAGTACCATCCATAAGCTCTTGAGTCTCAAAGAAGTACCAACCCATTCTAAATTCTTGATTCCCCGTCCTCCAAACTCAAAGAATCTTGATAAGGTCTGCCAATCTACCAGATGAAGTCATTTCCTGTCACCAGTAGATCCCCATAGGAAGGAAAAAATGAGTTAACGAATTATTTGAGTATGGCCTTTGGAACAGCAGCCAAAGCAAACCAGTATATAGGTAAACTAGTGAGAACAACACGAATGAGAACCAGTTTTCCACCCATAGAGAGAAGTTTGCATGACCAGTATTGATCCTTTTCTCAAAATTATTTAATATCCATCTCCAGTCATTTACACCATAGCTAAGGGGCTTGATAAAGTACCTAATATATTTAAATCCCACATGAATTGGTTCCACTTTATAGGCCAAGAAATAGTGGATTCTATTTAAAAACCCCCACATCCATCTCATTAAAGAGAAAGGAAGATTTATCAATACTAATGTACCTACCAGAAGCAGAGTAAAAAGTGTCCAGTATCACATCAAAATCCATCCATTCCTCAAGAGTACCAGTCCTAAAAAGCACCACATCATCCATAAACAACAAGTGTGTAAGGGCCAACAAAGCAGAGATCTCAATACCCCAAATCCTCCCATTTTTTTGTGCATCCTTAATGAGCATACTGAGTCCCTCTATGACCAAAATGAAAAGTAATGGCGAGAGTGGGCATCCCTGCCTAATGCCCCAAGAAGTAGTAAAGAAAACAGAAGGAGTGCCTTTGATCAACAGAGAGAAATTTGTAGAAGGAAACCCATGATCCCATTTACCCCTCCCAAGGGAATGCCAATTTGTAGCAGTATGAGCCTCAAGTAAGTCCAGTTCACATGATCAAAGGCTTTCACCATGTCCAACTTGAGTACCAAGGCACTCTTTTTCTTTTTCTTAATAGTATGTAGAGCTTCTTGTGTAATGGCCATAGGTTCAATAATTTTCATGTTCTTTAAGAAGCCAAATTGTTCAGCCGAGACAGATCTATCCAAGAAGGGTTTCAGCCTTAGGGCTTCAATCTTAGATATAAGCTTATAGACCAAATTACAGAGGGATATGGGCCTAAAATATGCAAAGGAGTGGGGTTTCTCCTTTTGGGGGATCAAGGTCATAAAAGTAGAGTTTAGTGAAGGAATCACCTTCCCTTCTTTTCTGGAGGATTCTACAGCAGCTAAGAGATCCCCACCCACCAAGTCAAAAAACCAAAGAAATAATTCTACCGACAAGCCATCTGGTCCAGGGATTTTGTCCCTTTTGAAATATTTAAGGGCACCTTCAACTTCACCAAGAGTCACCTCAGTAGTAAAAACTTTTGCCTCTTCACTTGTGACAAAGGAAGGAAAGACTTGTATTACCTTCAACTGATCCACAATATTAGTCTTGTCATCATCCTTGAAAATTCCAGTGAAGTGCTTAACACCTAGCTCTTTTAATTGGTCATCCTTTTCCACCCAAACATCCTCCTCATTTTTGAGATCCCAAATAGAATTAAAATTTATGCGAGCAAATGCCAGACTGTGGAAGTATTTTGTGTTAGCATCTCCCAGCTCAGCTCACTTAGTTCTACTTTTCAACTGCCAGGACAGGAGTTCATGAGCTAGCGGTTTCTCCTTGCGTCCTCTTAGGTCAAGGAGATTGTTCATACCTTCCTTAGATAGAATTCCCGATGGACAAGAATATAAGAGAGAATGTATTTCCAAATCAATCTCTGACACCTCTTTATTCATTTCCAATTTCCTAGTCTTTGTCCATTCCTTGACCTTCCCTTTTAGCCTTTTGAGCCTCAGAACAAGACAACACATGTCATCATGTACAAAAGAGGGCATCAATGTGGTCCAACTATCCTCAACTAGCTGAGAGAAACCATATTCTAGGAGGCAAGACCGGTTGAACTCAAAGGGATAGTTGTGTACAGAAGACAAGGAGTTCCATTCCAAGCAAACAGGGTAGTGATCTGAGACATCAGAGGGGAAATCCCACACTCTGTCTCGTAAGGCTGGGCACAAGAGAGAAAGAAATGAGAAATTTGTCAAGTCTTTTACCGATACCATCCTCACCTGCCCTCCCATTCCTCCAAGTAGACCCTGCACAGGGAAGAGCAAGGTCAATCAAGTTAGAGTCTTTGATGAGCTTAGAGAAGAAAGGGTCCAGAGAATCCAGATGAGCCTTTTTACCCTAGATCTTTGTTTCAGATAGAGTAAAGTTTAGGTATCCATCCAAAATAATATTTGGTAAATCAAGTAGACCTCTAGCCACCACATTATTTCAAAAAGGGACTCTGTTGTGATAAGGACCATAACAGTTTAGAATGGAGAAAGTAGTAGAAGAGCCTCAAAATCTCGCCTTAACTAGGATACCAGATGAGGTCTCAAAGGCCTTACATCGGGCAGAAAGTGGATTCCACCCAATAAGGAGACCACCTGAGAGGCCCACAAAGTCTAGGGCACAAAATTCCCACCCAATCAAAAGTTTTGAGAAATCAAGAAGAGCAGGATAATGATTGCACATGGTCTCTTGGAGTAGTACCATGCTAGGAGAAAAGGAAAGAAGAAGGGAGTGTAGGGTTTTTTTGTTTGTATAACCCTTTGAAGCCCCATGCCTTTAAGGACAGGATATTCATTAAGGACCACTGATAGGGGGTGTCTTTGCTCTAAGCACCCTGGAACGAGAGGCTGCATGGCTAAGGGAAGAGGCCCTAGTTGGCATTTTTTATCCTGACAGACAAAGGAGTGAAAGGAGGTGGCCCTGAGCTCACCTGGGAATCAGTGGAATGTTTTTTCTTAGGTTTCCTTATGGTAACATTTCCAAAGCAGATAGAGTCCAAAGGAAGGGTTGACAAGGATAAAGAGCATTTTGCAAAGAATATGGAGAGAAATTTCATGAGACTTGGGTTAGTGAAAGCCGGGGAAGAACAAGGGCTATAACGTGGACGTGAAGGAGGGACAGAGGCCCCGGGATAGGCCAGAGGAGAGAATTCATAAGGAGTGAATATTGGAGTGTTAGTCCTAGCATACCTGAGGGGAGAAACCACTCGATCAAGAAAGTGAGGTAAGTCAACAGATACTTCTAATAGAGGTTGATGGATAATATGAGGTTGTGGGGAAGCCATAATAGGATCACCAGAAGGAGTCACAGCTAGGGCTACACAAGTTTCCACATCATGTATATAAAGGATCTCCCCTCGAGTCAAGTCTTCATAATTGGTAGGTGAGTGAGATTTATAAATACCTTTAGGAGGGCCCAATGATAATGCGTGTGCAGGTGTGGGGCTAGGCAAAGAAGAGCAATCTGGAGGAGAAGCTGCCCCTGAAGTATTCAAGGGGTTGTCACCATGCAAGAGGGTCAAACAGGTACGATGGAGGTGTCCTACTTCGTGACACAAGTTACATATGAAGGGGATATTCAAGTAGTCTAACCTTTGAAAAATAGGTAGGTCATTGCACAGGATATCTATTTCAGCAGGTAACCCCCTTGAAACATCCCTTTCAACCAAGACTTTCAACATCTGCTTGTCAAAAATGAGCTGGAAGTCCTCTTCCATAGCGACAAATCGGCCCAATGAGTTGGCAAGGCCTTCAAGCAAGTCTTTACTCCATAGTGGAAAGGGAAAATCAGGGAGGAGCACCCAGAGATTTCGCTTGACCACCCTTTCCCTCAAAGGGACAAAATCAACATGCCATCTACTCAGTACAAGGGAACCCTTATTAATGATCCAGAGGGAATTAAGGATCAAATTCGCATCCTTATCTTCCAAGAAAATGAAGACAAGCCATCAGTTAGCTAGTAAGCTAATGGTTGGTACATATGTCAAAATAGGATTCCAGTTTTTCGTTGCCCACTCAACCCACTCCTTTTTACCCATACTATAGTATTCCAGCCTACCCACCAATGCCCTGCTACACAGAGCACCAACCCTATCCATGTAAATGTCTCATCCAAGAACGTATCTAGTTTTACCTTCCAGAGCTTTAACAATATTAACGTTCCTATGAGCACGGGCTGAGGAGTGACCACCCAGCTGACCAGAACAAGGAGGAACGGTCGCATCTTGACGAGCCATAAGATGCCCAGCTACCATATTCAATAGTTTGGTAGCTATCGAAAAGAAAGGAAGGAGAATCCATAACGAGGCCAAAAGGTGTTGATGAGAACCAAACCCTCGGCCACCCCAAGAAGCAGAAACAGATGACACAACTCAGGCAAAGGGGTCCCAAGAGGAGCGGGGGCCCAAACAAATACTATGACTAGAAAACAAAAATCCCATAGAAGAGCAAACCACAATAAAGAGAAACAAACCAAGACCCGTAACAGCCCTTCTCACAAGATACCCAGAAGTACAAAACATGAGTAAAGAACAAACTAGGTTTAATACTGCCCCCGACAGGGTAACTACCTCTAACAAGCCTCAGAAAGAAAATATGTAGCAAAAAGTCAAAAGATAGAGTGCCAAAAAGTAAAAAGTGGGAGTAAGCCCCTACTGACAACTACCGACAGTGCTAGTAAAAAGGGAATAAAAAACCATCAAGGGATCAAATCCCGGGAAGAGCGGCTAGGAACCACAATAACCCAAGACTGATAAAAAACTAAACCTCTGGAACCCTACCCGACAGTCAAACAAAGACACCCAAACAGAGGGCAGAAATAAGCGCCTAAGTCAACAGAGGTCCAATCCCAGAAAGAATGGCCTCAAACAATGTAGTCGTCCACGAGAACATGCAAATCATCACCAAAGGAAACGACATACAACATCACAAGGGTCCAAACCTGAAGAAAACGGCATACAACGTAACCGTCCAGGAGAAGTCAAGAAAAACCACATAGGTGAAGTCTCCAGCAATCATGATAAAGAAAGCGCCAAATAAAACCAAGACCCAAAATACAAACCGCAAAGAGAAACAAAATTCCCACTTTTTTATGACATGATTGGTACCAGCACCCTACGAAGGGGGTGGACTCCATGTGCGCAAAGGTCGGGAGTCAAGTAAGGAGGGACCAAAGAACCAAAGACGCATGGAGCAGGAAGAAAAAAACCAAAGAAACCACATTACCTAGAACACCAAGAACGAAGCCCCAACCAACCGATACAGTCACCAGCTACTATTTCACACCAGCTTGCAATGAGGTTGCCGCCATTACCGAAAACCCTAATAATGCAGAGAAAACCCTCCATCCGCTTCAAGCTTCAAAATCAGATTAGGTTTTTCTATACCATACATTCTCACTAAAGTTTATTCCTCCAATATTATAAATCGTTGTGATCAATCTTTTTGAAAATAATAATGCCTCCCACAATACTATAACTAACCTTTATCCCATAAAAAAATAGACGGTATCTATTTTGTATTGTTTTGCATTTAAATGAAAATTATATTATTATATATAAGATGTGTGTTTAATAAAAGGAAACATATAAGACCCAAAGTCCCCTCATCAATTTTATTCATCAAAGCATTAAAATTATATATTTAAAGTTGTAAATAAAAGAAATTATTAAAATTATATATATAAGATTAGGACATGACATTTTTTAATAAAAGCCATAAGTTTGTTTAGATTTGTTATTTCCATGACAAATATTCAAAAAAATATGTATATTACTTGTTCATAGTTTCCAATTGCGGTAGAACTAATTTGGTGGTGGTAGGTTGTATGGAATTTTAAATGTCCATTCAAAGCTAGAATCTTAACATGGTTTATCTTATTTTATAGAGGTCTGACCTAGGATATACTCCAAAGAAGAAATAAGCAAGGTCCAAGACGTGTTATTTGTTGAAATGTGACGAGGAGACACATTTTCATCTATTTATGGAATGTAGCTATTATCGCCAAGTTTGAAAGGGTTTGGAGGATACTCTCCAGTTGATATGTTCTTGAACATGTCCCTCTATACAACAAGGTTTAAAGTTTTGGGTTCAAGATCCAAGTTATATTTCAATTATAGCTTTACTTGTTATCCGTATGTGGCAAATTTGGATGGCAACGAATAGTATCCTTTTTTAAGATCACTCTATCTCGACTTTTCAATGTGCTAGACGCTACCTCTTTATTATGTATAGTTTTCCTCATAAATATGCAATCATAAAAATGAGGTAAGTTTGTATCAAGGAGATTAATTGGAATATCCCTTGGTCATATTTTGTGGAAATTTATCCCAATCATAGAACAATTCAACTCACAAAATTGCTTGAAAATGTGGAAGAAACACTCAAGAAGGAGACTGAATATGTAATAATCCACAAATTGTTGATGATATTAATTTACACCAGCCATCATTAAATCGATGTAGACTACTCACACAATAGATACTCCAAGGATTCAAAATCATTAGGTTTCTATTTGAATCGGTGCAAAAGAAGGCTTATTAAACTAGTCAAAATCCCCCACACAAAAGCAAGCTTACTAAACTAGTTAAAACCCCCCATAGATGCATAAAGAACTTTCCAAGTCAGTCAAGATGCTCACGAATTTTCTGAATGAGTATGTAAAGCTCATAAGTGATGGAAAGTTTACTTTATCACGATTTTAGCTGAGGAAAAGAAGGGAGGCGAGTTGGTGCAAAAAACAAAGCAGCCTACCTTAAAACTAGCTTTAGCTTTTGCCTTAAAACTACAGAAAAATAATGGAAATTTTGGATAAGGCAGTAATAAGCAGTTTTTATTTTGGGTAGTCTTTGGGTTAGCAAAATCTTATCCATGATCTTTCTAACTTGCTCCATGAGGCATTTTTGGCAAGTTTCACCTCAAAAATGAAATTAGGTGCAAACTAGCTAGTGTAGGACCTAGGAATTAATCAAAAGGTTTCATTATTTTATCCTAAGTCTTGGGATGGGTTTTGATTATTCCAACACCCCCTCTTAATCCTGAATTCAATTACAATATCATAAAAATATCAAAGATATAGGGCCTAACAACAACACTTAGTCACCCTTTACATACGGCTTGTCCATACAAAACAAGGAAAAGAGGCAAAACCACAAGTGGGAAAATTCCCCCTCAAACATGGAAATGAACAAAACTGTATGAAATATGGCCTTCAATCTATATTCACCACATGATTATATATCCCAAGTAAAGACTGAATATTTTTGAAATTCCTCTCTAAAAACATCTTGGTGAAGATGTCTGCAACTTGCTGAGATGATGCGCAATAGAGCAAATCAATGACTCCATCATGCACAAGTCCTTTGATGTAGTGCATATGGATCTCGATGTGTTTGGTTGGTTGCCTCAGTACTGGATCAGTTGAGATTCGAATGGTACTCTAGTTGTCATAATAGATGACTGTAGAAGTCTGTGACTCAGTCCCAAAGTCTCCAAGTATTCCCTGCAACCACAAACATTGAGTAGTTGCATTCACAACTCCTCTGTACTCTGCCTTTGTGGATGAAAGTGCAATTGCACTTTGTTTCTTAATTGAACAATTGATCGATCCATGTGCAAGCATAAACACATATGCAGAAGTTGATTTCCTATCAGTGTTAACACCTGCCCAATTAGAGTCATTAAAACCAACTAATTCTAGGCTAGATTGTGCAACATAGTGAATCCCATGAGGTTTTGTTCCTTGTACAAAGTTTAGGATTATTTTTGTTGCCATCCAATGGATGTCATGAGGCTGATACATCTATCTGGAAGCCATAATCACTGCATAATATATATCAAGTCGAGTATGAGTCAAATAAAGAAGACAACCAACCAGTTCCCTATACAAGGTGTTGTTTTCCAATGGAGTTGACTGCGCTTCTTCAAGCTTAACTCCTGAAAGGAAAGGAGTATTGATTGGCTTTAAATCCTTCATTCTAAACTTTTTCATCAGATCTTAAGCATACTTGGACTAGTGTACCTTGATTCCAATATCTAATTTATAAATCTCAAGCCCTAAAAATTGGCTTAACAATCCCAAATCAGTCATAGAGAAGGCATGGTTCATTGCACACTTCAAAGAGGAAATTTCTTTCTTGGAAATTCCTGTGATCAAAAGGTCATCCACATACAATACAATAATGATTAAATAACTATGAATCAGCTTCAAATAGACGTTTGGATCACACTTGCATCTACAATAGTTCATTGACAGCAAAAATCCATCAATCTTGGCATACCAAGCTCTCGGAGTTGTTTTAGCCCATACAATGATTTCATCAACCTACACACAAGATATGGATTAGTCACAAAACATTCAGGCTACTTCATATATGTTTCTTCTTTCATATCACCATGCAGGAAAGCACTCTTTACATCCATGTGATCTACTTACCACTGCTTGGAAGTTGCAATAACCAAAACTAGTCTTATTGAGTCCATCTTTGCAACTAGTGCAAAGGTCTTGTTGTAGTCAATGCCTTGGACTTGTGAGAATCCCTTGCCACTAACCTTGCCTTATATTTAATAGGAGAACCATCGGCATCAAATTTAGTTTTGAAAACCCACTTACACTTGACTAGCTTTCTCTCTGGGGGGAGAATGACTAGATCCCATGTGTCATTCTTTTTGAGTGAATGAAATTCCTCCTTCATAGTTGTTTTCCATATTGGGTCTTCACATAAAAATTCATATGTTTTTGGATCATATTCAACCATTATAAAACACTTATCAGCAAAGAAAGGGTTCTTGACAGAAAGGGCACTCTTGAATTGAGATCTAGTCCTCCTAGAATCTCTAGGATTCCCAGCGAGTTCCCCAGCTGCTTGAATGGTATTTACTTCCCACTTTGGCATTGTGGGGTTGTTTGTATCTATAAATTAATCATCATTATTAGACATGTCATAATCATAAATTTCATTAGTTCCTTCACTTACAACCAAAGGTGGAGGAGGTGAGGAGGACTCTCCAATTTATGTTGCTACCATAGGCTCTTCTTAGAACTGAACACTCCTTTCAATGAAGGATTTTTTCGTGCTCATGTTGATCATATTGTACCCTTTGGAATATTTATAATACCCAACAAATAATCACTCTTGGCTTTGAGGTTCCAAATCCCTCCTTTTGTCTATGGAATTCTATCACATGCTCTTGAGCCAAAATTCTTGAAATGAGACACATCTGGTTTGCTCCCACTCCAAGATTCGAAAGGAGTAACTCCATCAAGTTGCTTGTGAGGCACCCTATTATGGACGTAGGATACATATTTTATAGCTTCATCCCAAAAATTTGGTGGCAAAGTCTTAGACTCCAACATATAAGTAGACATCTCCTTGAGGCTTCTATTCTCCCTCTCAGCCACACCATTCTGCTGATGTGTGTAGGGAATAGAGTGTTGCATCTAGATACCTGCATCTTCACAATAATTAATGAACTCAGAGTTGACATATTTACCACCATTATCATATTTGAGGATCTTGAGTCTCCTCCCAGACTAGTTCTCAACCAAGGCCTTGAAAACCTTGAAGTGGTAAAAAACTTCAGACTTGAGTTTAAGGAAGTAAACCCAATAGTACCTGGAAAAGTCATCTATGAAGGTAAGGACATACTTGGATTGACTCATGGACATATGAGGGAAGGGACCAGCAATCTCATTGTGAATGATCACAAGAGGTGTTGAGGTTTGCTCATGACTGACTCTCTCATACCTATGCTCTGGATGTTTTCCTAAAATGCAACCCTGACAAACTCCTTTGGAAAAATTTATCTTTGGTAATCCTGAAACCATGTATTTTTCACACAAATCTGAAAGGTATTTATAGTTTAGATGACCAAACCTCTCACGCCAAAGTTTCTTGCTTCATTGGCATGGGTGAGAAGAGCATAGGGGTTATATAAAGGCATGAAATGTGAGAACCTATACACTCTAGAACTATGATCCACAAAACCTTTAGCAATGACTCTACCATTAGAAATATCAAATATTTCAACTTCATTGGGAGAGAAAACAACCTTCTTAGGAGACCTAGTGTGGTTCATCTAGTATACTGACAAGAGATTGGCAGCAAGACCTGGGACATCCAAAACATTATTGAAGGAACCACCATCAAAATCAATGCTATCATTATCCTTACTTTCAGTTTCTAAGTTATCTCCCAACCAAATATTAGGACCCTTCGAAACATCAAGAGATGAGAAGGCTTCCTTTGTTGAAACCATGTGCCTAGAAGATCTAGAATCGATGATAAAGGAAGGAGATCTTACTATGCTTGCAACCAGGGCATGTACTCTCTCTTAGTCTTCAAAATTGGATCCTCCTTCCTTCTTTCTTGCACCACCAGGGAGGGAGATGTTGTTCTTCTCCAAGAGTTGAATCAGCATATCTATCTGCTTCTTCATGCAAGAGCTCTCTGGATGAAATCCTTGACCACAATATGCGCACTTGCTTCCTTCACCTTTACCTTTCTTCTTCTTGGAGTTTAGGGACTCCTCTTGAGACTTGGACTTGTCTCCTTTTTTCTCTGGAGGCTTCTTAGCCTTCTTCTTGTATTTGGAATTCACCTTGGAAACTCCAACAATCAAAGCTTCATCATTGGAAGGTTTGATGGTGCCCATCAAGACCAATTTGTCATGCTCGTGAGTCAAGGATTCCATGAAATCTGCCAGTGAAGGAATCTTCCAATTTTGAGCTTTCAACTTGGAGGCATGGAAGGTCGAAACAAATATTGAGTAATCAGGACCAAGCTTCGAAAGGATGGCCAAGATTAGTTGTTCATATTCTTTGTCAAAGCCATACTGTTTTAGTTGCAAAACAAGTGATTTGAATTTTGAGAAGTAGACTTGCAAGGTTTTGAAGTCGCTTGGACTCAGTGCTATTGGCTCATTCTCCAATTGGTAACCTCTCATCTTATTTTTCTTCCCAAACAAAGCTTGAAGTTTCTCCCATACGTCATTCGGTGATGTAAGACCATCAAGATGAAATAGAAGGTCTCTACAAATGCTGAGACATAAGAGACCATATGCCTCATATCTCCTATTATGCCATTTTATCTTCTCTATTGTTGAATTAGGATCAGCTTCAATTCCAATGGTCACTCTGAAGAGGCCTTTACTCCTCATCAGAATCTCCATCCTTGCCTTCAATTCGAAGTAGTCTAATGGTGTCAAGATGATTGGTTGAGATTTATCCATTCTTCAGCAACTACGCCATTTGACTAGACAGTATGCGCTCCCAGTGAGTGATGTCGACCCTGCAAAAGAAAGTTGAAGAGGATAATAATCGAGATATCGTGGCTCTGATACCATGTGGAAATTTATCCCAAGCTTAGAATAATTGAACTCACAAAATTGCTTGAAAATATGCAAGAAACACTCAAGAAGAAGACTGAATATGTGATAATCCACAAACTGTTGATGATATTAATTTACACCAGCCATCATTAAGTAGATGTAGGTTTCTCACACAATAGATACTTCAAGGATTCTAAAGCATTATGTTGTTATTCGAATCAGTACAAAACTAGGCTTACTAAACTAGTCAAAATCCCCCATAGATGCATAAATCACTTTCCAAATCAGTCAACATGCTCATGAATTTCATAAATGAGTATGTACAACTCATAAGTGATGGAAAGTTGACTTTATCATGCATTTAGATGACGAAAAGAAGGGATGTGAGTTGGTGCAAAAAACAAGGCAAACTAGCTTTAGCTTTTGCCTTAAAATTGTAGAAAAGTTGGAAACTCTTGATAAGGAAGTAATGCACAATTTCTATTCTAGGCAGTCTGTGGGTTGGAAGAATCTTATCCATGATCTTTCTAACTCACTCCATGAGGCATTTTTGGCAAGTTTGAGCTCAAAAAAGGAATTGGGTGCAAACTAAGTAGTGTAGGACCTAGAAATTAATCAAAAGGATTAATTATTTTATCCTAAGTCTTGGGATGGGTTTTGATTATTCCAACAATTTTGGTGGTGGTGCATCGAGTAGTTTTCTCAAGAGTGGAGTTGATGGAATCATTTATCATTCAAAGGAGGAAAACTCCTTCTTCAAGGTAGGATTGGGTCTTGGATCGAACAACTTCATTGAATTGATGGCTCTAGATTTTTTTATTAAGTTTAGTAGTGGAACTGGAAATCAAGAAGATTTTGGTTTTGGGGGATGCGAAAATCATCAATGACTAGATTACGGGGGTTAAGGACTGTCATAATTTTTTGGGGGAGGGATATTCTAAAGGAAACAAAGTGGTTAAAGATGAGTATGGATTCAATATCTTTCAACCATGTCTATAGGAAAAGGAATTATGTGGTTGACCACTTGTCAAAACTGGGACTGAATTTAATGAAAGGTGAAAGACAAATTATTCAGGAAAAGAATGGAAAGACCAAAGTTTTCATAAATGATCCCTTTTGATCAAATGTTGAAGATGTATCTTTTTAATCAATTTTTGTACTACTAAATCATCTAGTTATCAACAAATTTGACATGTGTATTGATTGAAGTTTTATGTTGGTTTGGTGGAGTTGCATACATAATTGTATGATGATATTTGCACCTGAAATAGTGGCCTCTTTCCTTATGATATCGACTGCATAGTATTTTTTATGACACTTTTTCTACAGGAATGTATATGATGATATGTGTGACTGAATTAGTGGGCTCTAACCCCATAGTATTTGTTTCTATTTTGAGACTTTTGAAGCCTTAAGATATTTGTTGTAAGTGAGAAGTTAATTTGTCAAGGTAGATTTGCTAGGTTTGAGCTACTTGATAGCTATATAGCTTCTGGACTTTCTAGAGGATGCCTCGAGGCATTTGAAGAATGTAAAACTTTTTTTCTAATAAAAGTTTACGATTTTTTTTCTGTGAAAAAATATATTAAAATTTAAGCTTTAATAAATTTAAATTAAGATGAATATATGTTAATTTATATAAGTAAATAAAAATGAGTATTTAAAGTAAGAAATACATTTAAATTTATTAATTGGTTTTAGTTTTGGTGGTCTAGTAGAATAATTGTTATCATCTCCTCTTGGGGTTCCAATCTCACTAATGAAATGTTTCATTATTTGTAAGTTAATTGTTGACTAAGGCATTTTCCATGAGGAATAACTCACTCTTGCATACCATCTAGAGGGTGAGAAGATTAACTACATGTGAAAATAAATCAATAAAATATTGATGAAAGCTATAAACTATTTATATTATCCTTCTCATTGTAATTTTTTCTATGAAACATATCCTGAGCAAACCTGCTAGATACTTCCTCTCATCCCAAGGATGGTACTCAAGTTAAATCGAATTCCACATAAGCTTGAGCCTTTTTCAACATAAGCCTCAAGGATATTACAACAATATATTCATTAAGAGCTCAGCATGTCACATGTAGGTTGATCCTAGGTAGGGAGGATAACAATAATTCCTCCCATGCACCTGAGCTAACATGATTGACTTTCCATTCACTATAATATAGTCACTAATCACCTTCAACAAAATAATCTCACATTACTTATTTATAAACTTCGTCACTTTTTAAACTCTTCATTATATAAACGTAACGTCCCTACTTGGAAATTTGGTAGAAATGCACAAATTGGGAAAATTCGATTTAACTAGTCTTGACTCTAGGAGTTCCCAAATGGAATCAAAGGGTCCCGAATTTGAAATGGACTGATACGTTGAGTATTAATACCTCTCAAGAGACTCTCTTATCACTTTATGACTGACTTTATACCTCTGCAATTTCATTTTGGTTTAATGACAAAAAGGGAGAAATTACTAGGAAATTGTGATGAAATCCCCCCTAGAGTATAGGCCAAAAGGACTTCCCAACTCATGTACGACCCTCCCAAATTTGTAAGAAGAGTATGGGAACTGATATAATACCTCATGGACTATCATTACACATGGCTATTATTTCTGAAAACAGGTTATAGATTTCCACATTCATTTGATAACTTTCAGTGAAATTGCTTATGGGGAAATTGCATAACGAGCTTGGTTTTAACATATGAAAGGTAGAGTTAAAGGTTCAGATCAGGATGTGAAATATAGAGACCATATATATCATAAAAATTTCTACCCTAACAATATTAAAAACCATAGAAATCCATTCATACAATTCCTGCATACAACTCATTCAGTATGGGAGTTAAATACATGAAAACTAGTGAATTAGTAGCATGGAATTGCAAGAGTTTCACATATGGGTCTCTTGGATTTCAACCCACATAGAGTAGGGAAATGAAATTACAGAGTAACACATAATATATGGTTGTCATAACATCATAAAACTTAGAGAACATCCCTATTACAAATCTGATTTAAAACTACTTCAAGATTGAAGCCAAATCCATGAAAACTAGTTATTCAAGAGCATGGGAATGCGAGCCTTTCACATTAAATTTTCTTGAATTTTGAGCTACAGAGAATATGGTCATGAAATTACAGAGTTATACATCATTTATGGTTTCCCCATCATCATCAAACTTATATAAAATTCCTCATACAAATTTGATATACAACTCTTTCCAAAATGGAAGCCAAATACATGAAAACTAGTCATTCAAGAGCATGGGAATGCAAGCCTTTCATACATGGATTTCTGATATTTAGAATTATAGATAATATGGACAGAAGAGTACAAATACATACATCATATACCCAAGCTTGGGCACCAAATATTCTCATCAAAGTGCAAGCACCACTCCAACAAGTGTGTGATTAACATGAGAGTGTGGGGGAATGGAGAAGAAAGAATGAGAGAATAAGGAGATAGATGAGAATTTGAATATATGGACCTTCAACCTACAAATAAAACTCCTTCATTAATCTCCAATGAGAGGTCTGAATGGCCTCTCTATCAACCAACTTGGAAAGGAATCCAACTCCCTCGAAATTGGTTCATAAGCAGGGAGAGTGAACACTCACCGTGCAATGGACAAGCAAAAGCTCTCCAAAATGCCAACGGCCAATTAACAAATGATCAAAATCCATTCTCCTTTCTCATTACATCCTTTTATTAACTTCATGAGGCCTCCTAAGGTCGAATTTCCCTCCATGGGATTCCTCCAACTCATGACACTTGTCTTCCTCTTCATGCTCCCATTCTTTCCCCAATTCGACCTCTTGGTGGCTATTTTTAGCCCTGTCATGTCATATTTGTCTTATGTATGCAATCAGGTCTGAATTTGTCATACTTGTCATAGAATCTTTCATTGTTTATTGTCATAGAATGCATGGAATCTCCTTCCAAGTGGCACACCTTGTCTTCTAGACTCTTCCTCTTCCATGGAAGTTACTCTCCTTTACCTATCCGAATTTCTTGGCTCATTATAAGATATTTGACACCACATCACGCTCCAATAACATTACATTACCCATGTGTTCAAAATTGGATGAAGATAATGCCAAGTGTGTGGGGAATCTAGTCATCCAAAGGCTCCATAAGCTTCCAAGTGTCTTCCTGAACCCATGCCACCTTATTTTCTTAGCATTTATCATTTATGTGACACATTTAAATGTGAATATGGTAAACTAAAGTCCTTTTGGGCCCATAGCCCCTTATTACAAAATTTATGTCTCCTTCTCAACCTAGAAAACTAATAGGTTAGTGAAACATTATTTACAATTAATCTTATTTAGAAATTATTTAATTAAAAACACAATAAATAAATACACTTAAAATTTAGTAAACAACCTACATTTAATCATTTATTTATATATATTAAGAAAATTTAAATAAAAATTTAAAAGATATTTCCCACATTCCTAAATAACATCTATAATAAATTTGTAAGCATAAACTATTATATCTCCATTATTAAATTTTAACTAAACACTTAATAAAAACCAATAACAAAAATCAAACTAACCTCTTAATTTGTTTAATGGCCTTGGCCTTTGCATGCGTTAGATAGTAGGTTGACGCAACCATACAGGTGATAGCCCAGGTCAACTAAGCCAATTCAGTTATGGCCTTTTGTAATTGGTCTCTCTTTTATAAAGAGGATCGCATAGAAGATTAATGGGGTTGGACAATTTAAGAATAGCTGGTGCACTCCTGTTGAAGGTGTTTTTTCACTTAACAGAGGTTTTCCTTGTAATTCGGTGCAATTAATACCTATTTATTGTTTGTTTGCTTGCAACCACTCCGGTCAAAGAATTATAGAAACTATTTTTTGACAATTTTCTTTTGCTGGGTCACGCCTTACATAAATTAACAAGATAGTTTTATTTTGCTGGGTCACGCCTTACATCAATTAACAAGATAAAGAATAAGTTGATAATAATAAAACATGCTTATAGTAGTATTGTAGTTGATAATTATTATTATTTTTAATTTAATTTAATTTTTTTTATTTTACAAATAAAGCAAATGTAACTAAAGTTTGTGTTTATTCTTAAGATAAGCACCATCACTATACTCGGATACCTAAGATAAATAATATAATATAATAGGTAATTTTAGAGATTATTTTTAGGAAAATGATTATTATTTATTTATTCATTTAGTTTAAAGTTCTTAAAAATATCCAGAGGAGTCTTTGATCTACTCACTGGCTAAAATTTCTGAAAATAAACCTGTCACTAAAGTTTCTGAAATGACCCGGCCAATAAGTTTTTATCCAATAGTTTCAATTTCGTTATTATGTAGAAACTTATTTAAAAAAATAATAATTTAATATGGTTAAGTTACTATTTATTTCAATTTCAACATTGTCTCAAAATTCTAATATTTATTTCAAATTCATCATTGTGAAAATTCTAAAAATTGTTTAATTATATAATTTCATATTTCTTACATTCTTAACATTATTTTTAATATGGTGGTGGGCAACATAAAACCGAGGCATATTGAGGAGCGCAGTGTGAGGAGCACGTTAGGGCTTGGAGCGATCTGGAGCGCAGCTACTCAACCATGGCCACCCCTGGGGGTGGGGATTCGGGCCCTCCCCCTCTGATCTCTGATGAGGATGCTTTCAGGAGACTGATTGCCAGTGGAGGAAAGCACAAAGCCTCCCTTTCGGTCCCTAAATTCATTAAAAAGATTGAAGAAATCCCAGAAATCGCTTTGCCGGAGACTCAGTCAGTAAAAATAGCCCTTGCTCTCTCCGAGAGAGGTCTGGTTGGCTAGTTCATGGGACTATGGCCTTCAGCAAAAACAACAGATGATTGGATCCAAAGAAACTGGAAGCCCCATCTCAAAAAAGGAGTCACCTATTACCCATTAAGCAGGGGCTTCTTCCTATTTGAGTTTATAAACAAGGAAGACAAAGATCTCATATTCCGAAATGGGCCATATTTTATGGGTACCCAGAGGCTGTATCTGAACCGTTGGACCCCGGATTTCGACCCCACGGTGGAATTGCCTAAGGAGGTGCCTGTATGGGTCAGGCTGCCCAATCTGTCGGTTCATTGCTGGAATTATGAAGCTCTTCAAAAGATAGGGAATGGAATAGGTAAATTTGTGGACAAAGCAGACAATAAGTCCATCTACAACTGTGCCAGAATATGTGTGGAAGTTGACCTGGAGGCTGGCCTCCCGGAGGCTGTGAAGATATCTCTCGGATCCTGGTCCCATTACCAGAAAGTTGACTATGAGCACCGACCCTTCAAATGCAGAACCTGTCAAGAGCATGGGCATTTTCAGAGAAATTGCCCAAAGAACCAAATAGCTGATAAGGAAGATGCTGAAGGATGGCAAAAGGTTAAGAAAACCAAAGCAGGCCCAAAAAAGAATGTGCAGGTGAAACACCCATCAGCCTCAAACCTAAGCCCACCAAAGGAGCCAATGAAAGAATCTGCAGGTCAATCAAAGGAACCAGGAAAAGACCCCATCGATGTAGCCTCTCAATCCCTCAGGAAGTCCAAGACCTGTCAACAGAACGCATCAAGCAGAAGACCCTTCAAAATTGGATGAGGAACACATCTCTCTGGGCACTGAAACTGGAGAGGATTCAGAAGGGGGGGCTACAGAGACCAGCAGCTCAGTTGGAACCCCTGAGAAGGTCCCAAGAGGAAGGAAGCCAGAGAGAAAAAAAAGGGAGGAGAAATCATATAGGGACGTAACAGCAGGGCTTCAGCAAACCATTCCGGATATGATTGAAACTAGATCTACAAAAAAAGGCAAGGCTTCGAAAGGAGCCACACCCCCCCCCCCCCCGGTTCCTAAATGCAATACGTCTCCTGGAACTGCAGAGGGCTAGGAAGTAAGTCCAAAGAAGAAGCAGTCAAAGATCTAGTAAGAATGTCTTCCCCATATGTTTTTCTGATCCAGGAGATGAAAATGGAGGAGCCTGAGACCATCCAGGCTAGCAAAAAAATTTGGAAGAAAGGTGAAGGCAGAGCCGTAAGCGCTAGGGGAGCTTCAGGAGGGATAGCCACCTTCTGGAATTCCTCATCGCTCGCTCTCCTTGATGAATACAGCACCACTCACTAGTTGTTCATGAAATTGTTGCACAAAGACTCGAGACATAAGGTAAGCCTTGTTAATATCTATGCCCCGGCTCTTCTTGGGGAAAAAAAAGAATGCTGGGAAACGCTAAAATCTATCCTAGCATCTAATATTCACGAAAATCTTATCCTCGTCGGCGATATGAATGTCACTCTCGCCCTCTGGGAAAAGAAAGGAGGCTCTCCTGTAAGAGACCCGGCAAGGGAATGGGTTGAAGACATCATGCTGGACTAGGATCTGGATGATATCAAACCCACCACTGGCAAATTTACCTAGTCCAATAAAAGAGTGGGACCGGGGCACATCTCAGCGCGGCTGGACCGGTTCCTAGTTCATTCTTCTTTCCTGATGCTGGGCCTCTTCGCTTCCTCTGAAATTCTCCAAGCATGCACATCGGACCATAAGCCTATCTCGCTCACTCTGTCCACAGGTGAAAAGTTGGGTCCGATCCCTTTCCGATTCAGCCCCCTTTGGGTCTCAATGGAGGGATTCCACGATTTGGTCTCAGCGTCCTGGCAAAAGAATGTTTTGGGCTCTCCTTTTTTCATATGGGAAGAAAAGCTAAGAAGGCTCAAAGCTGATCTCAAAAATTGGGCAAAGAATCTGCCTTCCCCCATCCTATAAAGGAAAAAAGCTCAAAGGGCGTTAGAAAACCATCAACTTCAAATGGAGGCTGCACCGGCCACGCTGGATCTGCTGGACATTGAGATCGAACTACAAACGGAGCTTCACAAAGCCCTGAGAAGAGAGGAAGATTACTGGAGAATTAAATCACGTAGTACCTGGCTCCAAGCAGGCGATAAGAACACGTCTTTCTTCCACAAACAAGCTGAGTACCGAAAGAACCACAATACCATCAGAGAGATCCATTTCCAGGGGCAAACCTTCAATAAAATTGATAAAATAAAACAGGCAGCGCACTCTTTCTTTAAAAATATGTACACTGAAGAGATGGAGATACCTCCAAGGCAAGATCATTATCCGCTTTCTGTTGTCCCCAAGCTCGTAAATGAAGAAGACAACAGAATGATGATGACCCCTATAACTTCTGAGGAGATCAGCAAAGCTATTCATGGGATGAATCCTGACAAAGATCTCGGGCCTGACGGATTCACGGCCAGATTCTTCATAGCCTGCTGGGACATTATCCAAAAAGACCTGGTCAAAATGGTGAGAAAATCTCAGAATTGCAAGAAAATAGGAGGGAGCACCAACTCCTCCTTTCTAGCTCTAATTCCCAAAGAGAAAGGGGCTCAAAACTTCGCCAGATTCCGGCCCATTTCGCTCTGCAATACTGGATACAAAATCATCACAAAAGTCATAGCAAACAGAATCAAAAAAATTCTTCCCAAGATCATTCCGGAGAACCAGGGAGGCTTCATTCAGGGCAGACATATTCAAGACAACATTATCCTGGTGCAAGAAGCAATTCACTCGAGCTGTCAAAGAAAGGAGAAAGGTATGATAGTCAAACTGGATCTTGCTAACGCTTTTGATAGAGTCAGGCTAAATTTTCTTTTTGTTGTGATGCACAAGATGGGGTTTCATCCTCAGTTGATCAGCTGGATCAAAGCTTGTATTTCGGGGCCTTGGATCGCCCCTCTGGTTAATGGAAGGCCTGCAGACTTCTTCCAAGCTACTAGGGGGATTAGACACGGCTGCCCTCTATCCCCTTTGCTCTACGCCCTTCAAGCTTCGGTTCTCAGTTTCCAATTAGACAAGAGTCTTTAGCAGAGATCGCTGATAGGTCTTACGATCTCTCCGAGAGCTAAGAGAATTAATCACGCTCAATTCGCCGATGACACCCTCCTCTTGGGCCATGCCTTTCTCTCCATAGCTAGATCTTTTAAGAGAGAGCTGGATGCCTACACTGAAATTTCTGGCAGTGAAATCAGTCTGAGGAAAAGCAAAATTTACGGCTGGAACTGTTCTCCTTATGAAATGACTGACATATCCAGGGTGCTGGAAATGGATGGAACCATCATGTGGGACTCCATCAAATACCTTGGAATTCCGCTTGTTAAATCAGCCTCAAGGAACAGCCTTTGGACGCCAATGATGGACAAGCTTAAGGCCAGGATCATGGCCTGGGGAACCAACTGGCTAACCAAAGTGGGGAAGCTTATCCTCATAAACTCTGTTCTTACTGCCATGCCTATCTACCAAGCATCCATCCTTCTAGCCCCGAAAGGAATTGTGAAAGACATTGATAGGCTCTTGAGAAAATTTCTTTGGGAAGGGGGTAGAAGCAAAGGGAGGAAAATGCACCTTATCAGTTGGGATAAGGTCAAAGCACCAAAGATGGAAGGAGGGCTGCAAATCAGAGATGTGGCCATGCAAAATGTGGCCATGGGAGGAAAGATTCTTTGGAAAATGATAAGTGGAAAAACCACTTGGAGCTCCAAAACTCTTCAGACCAAATACTTTTTCGGTCATAAATAAAGATGCCTGGAACGGCCCCCCCATACCAGGAAAGGCTCCCCCATCCTCTCTCTTTGCCTGAAAGCCACTAATCTAATATCCTCCAATCTCACCTGGATTCCGGGGAATGGAAAAAAAATCAAGTTCTGGGATGACTCTCTTTTAGGACAGCCCCCTTTACAGCACCTGGAGGGGATGGCAAACATTAAAAATTGGCTCCATTCCGAAAGTAAAATCACCATTTGGGACCTTTCAGTTTGGAATATTGATGATACATGGAAGAAATGGGACCTGGGGACCTTCCCTCAAAACTTGGAAAATGAAGCACGGTCCCTTTTAGAAGCTCTTCAAGGTTTCACCCCCCTATCGGCCAAAAAGAAGGACAAACTAGGTTGGGGCTCTTCGATTGGTCACTATTCAGCAGTTGCTGGTTACTCAACTTTGTTGGTTATCCCTTGGGCAGCCCCTAACCCCACTGTCTGGAGAAACCTTTGGAATCATCCCTCCCTCCCCAAAATTGATATTTTTTGCTGGTCTCTTCTGCATGACAGCATCCTTATCTGGGACAATTTAAAAAAAAGAGGATGGGAAGGGCCTTCAAGATGCTCGTTATGTGCCTGCCATGAGGAATCCTCTGACCATCTTTTCCTTAAATGCACCTTTGCTTTAGAGCTCTGGATGGTCATTCTTGGACAACTGAATTTGCCCCCCCCCTGCTCTTTCTTCGATGTTTACATATTGGCTTGAGACAGCCCCTTTCTCCTTCTCCAAGCTGAAGCTCTTAAAACAATGTTGGATGTGGGTTCCAAAAATCCTTTGCTGGAAGCTGTGGCTGGAAAGAAACAACAGGATTTTTAGGGACAAGGCGAGGACTCCGCACCAAGTAGCTATTAAGGTGAAAGTGCTCCTTGGAGATCTGGTAGCTTCAAACTCCAACATAAACAATGAGGTAATTGCTGACAAAGATTAATACAGCTGGTTTCATAATCTTGACTCTTCCCTTCTTACCAGAACCAAGAAAACTCTCAAGCAGTATTCTCCCTGGGAAATAAGGCTGGAAGAACTAGAGTTCATAAAGTGGAGATCCTCGCTGGAGAAGCATGTGTTGCATGTGGATGGGGCCTCGAAAGGGAATCCCGGGTATTCGGGAAGTGGAGGTGTCCTACTTGACAGCTCAGGGAAAACTGTTCTCAAATTTTCCTAGGGGCTAGGCCAAAATACCAACAACGTAGCAGAAATTTTAGCCCTCTGGCAGGGACTGTCTCAGGCTAGAAGGCTCTTCATCAAGAACTTGATTGTCATTGGGGATTCCAGCATCATTATCCAAGAGTTAAACCTGAAAAAGGCCCCTAAAATATGGTTCTGGCCCACTCCTTCCAGAAAGTTTTAAACCACCCTAAAGATTTTGATGAAGTTAAGTTTTATCGTGTCCTCAAAACCTTCAATCAAGGGGCAGACCATGAAGCTAATATTGGTACCTCCCTAAACAAGGGAGCTCTCCTCATCAACGGCATTGAGAACCATGATCCAATTCCTTAGCTTGATAGATGATGGGATAGAAAGGATCTCCATATCTCCAGTAAATTCTAAAAGGAAGGACGCCATTATGATCACGGGCAGTTTTGAGGGATTGGAGACTGGGCGACCTCATGATAAAGTCAAAAAACGGTATGAAAATCCAGCTTACAAGAGGACAAATCACTCAGGCTGTCACATGGCTCTGATACTCAGTTCCGAAGCTGCAAATTGGCTCCATTTGCAGTCCACCAGGGAGAAAAGAATCCATCTCACGCATGATGAAGAAATCGGAGAGTATCTTCACTGTAGCAGTAGGAGAAGGCAGCCCAATCCTATAATAGGTCGTTTAAGTCAGCATCATGCCCACAGATCCTCTATTGGCAGAGAAGGAAACGCCTGTAAAGCTCTCAGAGAATCCCAGTGCTCAAGGCTTAAGCTTGAAGGAAGATCGCGACCTGGAAAATGGAGGCAAGCCCGTCCTCCCCTCAAATCCAGACTAGATTGGGTCTGATCCAGCATGATCTGGACGAGATTAAGGAGGCTCTGAATCGGATGGAGGAGGACTAAAGAATCGTATGGCAGAGTTAGAGAAGAAGGTTCAGGAGCTGTACAAGGAACGCGGCAAGTAGCTGAAGTTGGACAGCTGAGGCAGCCCCATAGTCAAAGGTAGCTGAATCTTTTTGTTGTACCAGTTTATATTTTGTTTGCAGCATTATGGAAATATCTGTCTATGTTTAGTTAAAACCAGGAATTTTGCAAAGGGAGCGACTAGGCCCCGTATTACTGGGTTTTTGTTGTAGTTGGACCTAAAAATGTTGTTGTAAGGCCGCTGGCAACCGTTTAGCCAGATGTTAATACTAAAAGTCCCATAACCGTTATTGTAATAAAATAAAAAAACATTATTTTTAATATAAAACCTATTTATGAAATCAAAATCTAAAATTACATTTAACTATAAATTTTCATAAAAATCGAAAATTACATTTAACTATAAATTAACTGAAGAAGTTAGATTTCATGTTATGAACATCTCAATTATGTAAATTTCTTTTTCATTTAAGGGATTGAACATACCATATTATGAAAAAAAGATTCACTCGTTTCAATTTCATTATTATGTAGAAATTTATTTTTAAAAAATTAATAATTTAATATGGTTAAGTTACTATTTATTTCAACTTTATCATTGTCTGGAAATTTTAAAAATTGTTTAATTATATAATTTCATATTTCTTACATTCTTAACATTATTTTTACTATAAAACCTATTTATGAAATCAAAATCTAAAATTACATTTAATTATAAATTTTCATAAAAATCTAAAATTATATTTAAGTATAATTAACTGAAAAAGTCAAATCAATTAAATATAAATTTCATTTTTTCATTTAAGTGATTGAACATACCATATTATGAGAAAAGATTTACTTATCTTTATTTTCATCATAAAATATAATAATAAAAAATTCTAAATAAACATTTTAATAAAACAATATTGGCTTTAATGAGTGTGTATGGATAAACTTAAAATTGGACATCTTGAAAGTTCTCTAAATAAGACAAAAATATATACTACATTAAAATATGTGTAAATGTTTATATATTTTACCATGAATTGTGTTTTGAGATTTGGATTTTTTAATTTATATAATTATAAAATATGTATAAAAGAAACTATTCTCATAAATATTGCTTTGACATTGAATGGCTATAGGAATGGTGCTTCTAACATTGTTGACTTTCATAAGTTATACATAATGTTTATTTGTCTCCCATATAATAAGCATTGGAATTTAGAGCCCATACTAGAGTTAATATGAATGCTTATTTTCCTTTGGTTTTTGCTTGTGTATTTTATTATCTAGACACTGTACGGTGTCTTTTATTTGATTCATTTTTGTCTCACTCTGTTGGGTAAGGTAAAATTAATCGTGAAAGCAGTGGAGCAACAATTTGAATATGAATGCATATTTTCCTTTGGTTTTTGCCTTGTGTATAGAGTGTCTTTTATTTAATTCGTGTTTAACTCTCTCCGTTGGGTAAGGTAAAATCAAACATGTCGTCATATTACAATTACTTTTTAATGAGTTACAATTTAAATTTTATAATCAACTAATTAACAGTAATTTTGTTAAGAAACAGAAGAAAAAAAATGCTTCATGTATTCAAATTCCATTCAAATACTACCGGCTACTTCATATCAACATAATGCATTCATGCCCATAACCATTTAACTCCATGTATTCAACATGAAGATGCTCGAAAATATAGTCCAATGGTCCTAGAACCCATAAAACTTGAATATATGGTTTTGATATATTTAAATCTAAATGGAACACAACTGGTTAAAATGTATTTAAATCATAATTGGTTCCACACATAGCAATGCTATTTTATTAGCTACACAATGTCTACATAGTTTCCATTAAGATTGAGAGACTTCATAGTTGGATCCAGCATATCCTTGTTCATATCCTTGTTATGTTGTTTAATATAATTAGATAACCCAAACAATGATCCAAAGCCTTCTATGAGATGTAATGATTTATCGATAGTTGAGTCGTAAATTCAATAAGAATTGAATGAGAAATCCTCATCAATTTAATCCTAAATAATTGATAATTTTTATTTAATATAAATATATTTTTATAATATTATTTTTAAATCTAAAAATTTATAATATTATCTTTAATATAAATACCAAATAATTGGTTTAGATAATAATCAGTAAGTATGCTTTTGGTTCAAACAAGTACATTACGTGACAATTTATATCTTATATAACTTTCTTTTTTACTATTTATAATACATTATTTGTTTTCTTTAAAAT
The DNA here is from genome assembly GCA_001517045.1 of Pseudotsuga menziesii. Classification (NCBI taxonomy): domain Eukaryota; kingdom Viridiplantae; phylum Streptophyta; class Pinopsida; order Pinales; family Pinaceae; genus Pseudotsuga; species Pseudotsuga menziesii. Next base: position 250,396 of record LPNX010229916.1, read on the forward strand.
ATAATACATTATTTGTTTTCCTTAAAATAGTTAATGATGATACATATTAAATTGAATGATATTTAAATAAGAAAATTACGAGTTTATAAAACATTTATTGGAGAACTTGTCCAGATAATAATTCTTAATTTAAGACTAGTAACTCATAATATCTTTATGCAACTGCAAATTTTCTTCCGTATTCCTTTCAAAAACAATTACTATTGTCGGGGACATTGCCACCTCATGGCTCTTGTTTTACATAAAACGTTCCTTCCATGAAGATTTAAATAAAGTTATAATTATAAAAAATTATTGTATGATATGCTAGCATGTCTTGTCTCATCTAGTCGTCGTCAAAGGATAACATCAATAAAAATCACAAGGTCCCACTCATCCACGAGTGAGAAAACTTGGGGTCTGTTTGATAACAAATCCCAATGCAAGACATTGTTTCACAAAAACAAAATTAAAAAGTATTTCCATTCTCATTAGCTAAATCCATATTAATTTTATAATAATAACGATTAATTAATTCAATTGTTACATTTATTTTATAATAATAACTATTAACTAAATGAATTGTTTTATTAATTTTATAATAATATTAATTAAATCAATTGTTATTTAATGTACATGTTCAAATAATAATAACATTTGAAACTAAATTATCATTAAATTGTTAGTTTTTTAAACAAATTATTAAGGTAATATATTATGGGAAACTTTATGGCCACTTCCCACATTTTGAAATGAATTGCCAGGGTAAATCTTAAATTCTTCGAGAACGACCAAAGCTCAACAACCCGGTTCAATGCTTTAATAATAGGGCGAGCCATCAAATCTGGGTAATCATTGAATTTGGAGGAAATATAATGAAAACATTTGCATGGGAACTCTGAGGAAGAATAATTAATCAAGCAAAATGGTTGGCTCTATTGCAAGGTATGGAAATTGTAACACAACTAAATATTTCAAAAATTATCATTTTTGGGGATTCCATAATTGTGATCTAAAAAATGTGCAATCCCTTTAAGGAAAATCCCTCCAATTGTGGAAGAATGCAAAAAGTATTCACAATCTCCTCATTAGCTCCATCTTGGTTTCCTTTTACCACATTAAGCAAAGAAGTAATGGGTTGGTTGATGATCTGACAAATCACAGAACTAAGTTGGATCAAGGAATGATAGTTTTGATAATCAACTCTCAACTAGGAAATGGATCCCATGCTGAGACCAGGAGAAGGGTTCGTTGTTCTATGGAGTCCCTAAGGTAAAATCATGATAATTCATGTGAGTGAATTATGAGTGGAGTAACTAGGCACCCCTCTCTAGACATTAAAAATAATGCTTTACTCATGCACATGGTAAGTGGTAGCCTACAGATGAGATGTGCATGCTCTAGGCCTTCGAAATGAATGTGGCATTAAGGCCAATGCAGGGATAGTTCTCTCCTACATCAGATGGTGCATTCTCACCAAGCAACTATTTGATAGTAAATATGGATGATCTCAAGGGAAATACGTTAGATAAGCACTGGGGTAAACTAACAAAAAGGGGGAAGTTATGGTTTGAGGATCATTTTGAGGAGGGGAATCTTTATAGAAACTTGTCCAAAATCAAGTTTGCATACTGGAATTGCCCCTCCCCTTTATGTGATTCCTCTTTCTTGGGGACGGATTAAGATTATATGCTCATTTCTTCTATGGATTCAGATAATTTTCTCATGCTGCCTATAGATACCTTTAATCGGTCTATTCTCTCAAGTGCAAGGGAAAGAGGGAACTTTTCCCATAGATTGGAGCTCTCCTCTCTTATTCGTAATGGATAGAGAAGCCATGCCCTCATAGCGTGAAATATATGATAGTTTCAGAGGCTACCTGGAGATCTTTAAAATAATGTTGAGGGTGGTTCAGGAAGGGGTTGGGGGAGTGCACCAAAAAATAGCAACCCTGACAGAGGAAGTGTGACTCAATCGAATCAATGTAGCTTGTCTGAAGTCTTGAATATATGTTTTGGATGGAAATATGCATGAGCAAATTGCTTTGAATGATGAAGTAAGAAAGGACCTGGAGTAGTTTGTAAAATTGAACCATTGTAGCCACTGTCAAGCGTCTCCCTCGAATGAATCCAAGCCCATGGTTGAATTTCTCGTTATTTAGCTAGTTCAAGGAAAAATCGATATGCAAGGATAGCTTAGATGGTAATATTTTGTAGCCCCTCTCGATATGTATTTTTGCTCTCTTTTTTCGCAAGCACTTTATTAGGCTATATAGTACTCATGCCATAGAAGTAGATTAAGAAAAATGTTGGAAAATTATTGTATACATCGGAAAGATATCTAGCATGGATTTTGATAGTATCAGATCGATTTTTAATGTTGTATAACATTTGTAAAGGATCGTCAATTGTTTAATATAAACTCTTTTTAATTTCTGTTTTAAAAAAATGGGTTCATTAAGAGAGAATATGGCATAAAGTGAGATTTGAACTTAGTGAAAAGGGTAACAACGTTTCCTCACAACCACTTGAGCTACATCTAATTGACTAAAAAATGGGAAACCTTGGAGCACTTCCTGTCATTGAGACGATGGTACCCAAAGTAAACCAATTCTAAACAAACTCAATGTTTTCTCAATATGTCACTAGCAAGAATAGCGATTATTCCTCTCAATGTTTTTGTATACTCAATGTGTGAAAAATAGCGATTATTCCTCTCAATGTTTTTGTATACTCAATGTGTGAAAAATAGCAATTATTCCTCTCAACCATCAAAGATATACCCATTCAACATTAAATGTTAGATTATTATTCAAAAGTATTAGATAAATATGATACATAAAGTAGGAGAACAACAAAGTAAAGAGGGACCAATATCAAACCATGACTAGGCATGTGAACAACATAACTTTTTTTTACACGTAGAGAGAGTCCCTTCTGAGATCCAGTCTCCTCTTACAACCTAAGTGGGCCTAACTGTTAAGAACGTGTATTTTCTCCTAGGAGATCATAGGTTCAAATCCAGAGAGGGGTGGGGTATGTACATCTCTATAGACTTTAACAATTAAATCGTTCCACATAGGGCGATCCCTCGTCCCACAAACAAGGGGGACTCATACACCAAAATGGTGTGGCTTGGCTATGGCCTTAAGCCAACATAAATCCATCTTAACACCAACATAGATCCATCTTAACTCTAGATCTATCAAGCGTTGAGAGGTATCAAATCCCTTCAAGTGCAAACCCATTTTAGGGTCTTTAATTTGAAGAAAGGTTTCCTTCCATTATAATTGTCTAGGCATCAACTATTCCGATTTGGAATCATGTTGTAAATGGTAACACGTAAATCCTACAAATATGCAAAAAAACGCATTAATTAATTAATTATCTAGTAAATAGTTATTTACCCAAATATAATTGTGTAAGTGCCAACTATTTCATGTTGTAAATTATAACACATAAATCCAACAAATACCCAAAAGTTGCATTCATTAACTAATTATGAAGTAAAATACTTGCAATTTACCTCATTAATATTAATTTGCAATTATCATAAAACTAATATCTAACTTATTGTTTTATTATTAACTTAATAATGCAAATGAATATATTCTCCATTAGAATCATGCCAAGTATAAATACTACAAATAGGGAAAAATCGCATTCATTCATTGATTATGTAGTAAAATAGTTATTCTTAATTGATATGCAATGATTCTGTTGTAAATATATGTCTCTCTTGTAAATCAAATCAAGGCAAGACTAACTAATACACAAAGATTTAGTTGTCTCATAACTATTTATGAAAATATTTATTTAAAATGTGAGGATGCGTGAATGGAAATTGAAATTGAAGTTCGATGTATATTTTTCACCTAAAAAAAATTGTATTTCTATATTCAACAATTCCATGTATATTTATATAAATGTATTTTACAATCTAGCCAATTTAAATTTGAATCGACGTGCACTTGGTTTTATAATTTTTGTATATATCTAGTTTTTGGAGCGGACATGTGCCTGAGTGTGACAAACAAGACACATCTCATCTACTTTGAGTTGTAGAAAGTGCCTCTTGACGCAAAAATTGATTACTACTACAATCACCACATCTATTTATTTGTTAATAGTAATTATGTTAAAACATTTTAAAATTAAAAAAAAAATTGTGAATATGGAATTTTAACTAAAATATTAGATCTTAGATCTATTTATTTGTTAATGTGAATTGCATTAAAATATTTAAAATGTAACTATTTGAAATTTTTATTTGTGAGTATGATTTTTTAATTAAAATATTAAATCCAAGTATTTGATAAATATTTAATAATATTATAATTAAATATTAATATTAATTTAAGTACAATTTAAGTAGTTGTGAAAACAAAATTCCTCAATTAAATTTAGCCTAGTGGGCTAGCTCAAGTGGTCCAGTACTGTAAGTTCTGAGCAGAAGGGCACGAGGTCAAATCCTTGAGTGGCTATACAATGGTATATAACGGTCTCTCTTGATGTCTTCATTGGGCTAACTCCATAATTAGAGCGAATGGAATGAGGCCCCTTCAGGTGGGCCCCCCATGACTTATTCATGTGGAAGTAGCAACCATGCTGGGGAGTTTGTGAATGACTAATAATAATAATAATAAATCATCATTTAAATTTAAATATTTAGATTTAAATCTTTAACTTGATAGCAAACAAGCAATTTTGGAGTAATGAGGATTTTCAACCGATCACTTCACTCACAAGAAGATTTCAACATTCATTTATCTAAATTTTATTTTATTTTATCAGCCCACATATATTTATATCTCTAATGCTTGATAAAATAAATTATTTTATTAATCAACATTCATTTCAAATTATTTTATTGATCAACGTTCATTTTTATAAGAGGATCCAATTTTTCATTCGCCTCTCCATGCTTCTTAATGATGACTAAATATGCATTATGATTCTTCCATTATTTCTCAAAACTTCATATAATTCACAGGAAAAAAAAATGTTGCAGAAACATAGAAATCAATGGATATCCATACACTATTAGTATTTAATAATTAAAACGGATGAATAACTAACATGTTATATGTTTTAATGAGACTAAATATACGTACAACCATTCTAATCTAAGTTGGTGACAAAATAAATGAGAATAAATATACATAAAACAATTTTAATCTAAGCTAGTGATAAAATAAATGTTGTAATTAAATAAATGAATTTGGAATTTTGGTTTTGAAATTTCTCAATATTTATTACGTAAATTCGGTGTAGAGATTAATGGATTTCAAGACTTTATACATACGACGTAAAGATGGATGGATATGGATACGTCGAGATAAATCCATGTTGTGAATTAAAATAAGTTGTTCTCTTTATGTTTTTTATCGTATTTTAGGGTTGTGGAAAACAGCTAATAAAATGAATATTCGATGTGCTTCATTTAAATACTATTACTATGAAACCTATATAAAATGATGTATTCTCAAGGCACTTTATTATCACTATCTCAAGCAGGTTCAATACCAACATTACATTGATTTGTGTTGTTTCCATAAGTAATATCGAGTAGGATTAGATAACTAATCATCCTCTTTATCAGATCCAGGAAAACTCCTTTTCTTTGGAGTTATCTATGATATACATTGAAGTCGAGTGCGTTGGTTAGATTTTTTTTTGGTGGAACGACAAGAAAAAAATGTCATTGATATTTCATTATATTGTGAGGTGCGCATGGTCTCACCATAACCTTTGTACTTGCCAATGGCGATCGAACTAAGCTCTTCTCTACTCTAATAGCTAGCTCCCAAAACAAAACAAAAAAACGTGTGACCTAGAGATAAGTCATTTTTATTTTTATTTTTTTTGTTTGTTTCATTGGAGGAAGATAATGATCGTAGAGAATACACAATGAAGGTGCCACCGATTGAATAATGGAGGCTTGTACAAAGAATGAAGGGAGGCCATCTCAGAGTGTGTTTAACAGGAAAAATTCTCAGGTCATCATTGCGGTGGGTGGTGGATTGGATGCAGAAAGAGAGAGATACAAAATGCTCCATCAAACCACATGCAACAGATCATACGCCACACAATAAAGATACGGTTGGACATAGAATGTTACATTTTAACAATTGAGAATTTTAGGATAAAAAGAGAGAATTATAGCACACACAAGCCTTGATGAAGAAGGAGAGAGGTCACACGTGTCCATGCAATGATATGGTAAATATAATGCTAATTAAAATGCCCAATGACCACCATCTAACCATGCAGAGATCACCAATCCATGGGAACTATAGACCATGTAGTCGGACTAGTTGGTAGTAGGTAACGAATAGATCTCGGGATGTTATTCCTTCATATTGTTATTATCACTGACATGAGAAGAGCGCAGGTGCACCAAGGGGAAGAATAACATTTTGGAAAAGGAATGTTGCACCAACACAGATTTGGGGAATCGTTCTCATTGGCCAAAGGGATAGGTGATCATTGAAACCTTACCAAAACCCATGAGAAAGCATACATAGAATTGAAAATGATACAAGGAAACATTGAAACGCCAAGAAACGCTAACACTAATACAAGCTTTATTACCAAATGAAAATTATTCAATCACTTACTTTTGATGAGAGACAAGTGCTAGCGCAAACTTCAACCATCACTACACCCACCTAAAAGCAACAATCCATTCATTGGGGCATCGATCTGACTAATAATTAAAATCATAAATGTAGGATGATCTCGGTACACTGTCACGTCCTGGGCATCATTCTACAAGGTTCAGATCATCCATACGAACCAATCTAATTCAAGAAAAAACATTAATAAAATAATACAAAAATTATATACCATAGCCTTTACTTTGGAAAGGCAAAAAAATTACCCCACCAACATAAATTAATACGACCTTCGCAAAAACTATATTATCCCCCATTGAAAGCTAGAAAAATTATGAGCTAGGTAATGCTCATCATGCTCAACAACTCAAATGGCATCCCATTCAAATGATAAGTTGTTGTTTTCCAGTGGAAGCCTTGTAAGCCTTTAACAAATGCATCATGTGGAAAAATAATATGAGAGTGACATACATCTCCATAAGATGAGATGAGAGAGTGGTATTTTAGTCAACAACTCGATGTCTTGTCTAATCACTGATTATTAGACAATTGAGTTTTATTATTATTATTCCTTGCTTGTAAGTAGAGACTATATGTTTCACTTTTCTATATTAATTTGTTTGATTATATTGAATATGTATAAGAATCAATAAAGTTTGAAGAAATTTTAATTTAGTTGTATTTTTAATTAAAATATATTATTATGTGTAAAGTTATCATTGGAGAAAATGTTGATAACACTATTTTTATGATTGATCACATTAAAAAAAAAACCCATATATTTATCATTCATCTAAATATTTTCCAAAGTGAACATTGACTAACTTACTTTTGGATCACCTAGCTCTCATCTAACTAGCGTATTGTCTAACTTACTTGTATCACATCTAGCTCTCTACTTAGATAACTAGCGTACTCATGTCGTATTTAACTCTATACTTCGAAGATTAGCGTATTCATGTCGCATTTCCTTCCATTACAACTGGTAATGATCTAGACTACATTCTCCATGTGCCTCTGCATGATTAAGCCAGTTAGATCAAGTATGCTACAAAATGGGTTTCGTGTTTTGTTACATAATGAACTGTTGAGGAACTACCAAAGCTATCAATAGTGTAGGGAAAATATACGACAATTTGAGTTTTGTTAATCTTAATAACATTAGGAATAGCAAGTATGTTTCCTCAAAGGTTCACTCTGATGAAAGTAGAAGGATCTCAAATATTACCACTTTCAAATACATATAATTAGGTGCATTTGAGTGTCAATACTCTTAGAGTTTTGTTTTGAACAAGAGGAAGTATTTCTCCAATTGCATGGGATTTAAAGGAGAAGCCTGGATCATCTAATAGATTTTGGAAACCAAGTTGAAGAATGCAATTAATGTAGGAGGATTGAGTGTTATTGATGTGTTTTCATCAGAGTTGAGCCCAGTAAACCTAGTCTAAGATTTTCCTACTTGTAATAAGATCGCCTTGTTCTACAAAATTAGGGAGGTAAATTTTTTGTCAAGCTTTAGCATATTAACAATCATTTTTGTAATGATTTAAGAACAATGTTACAGAGAAATACCGGCATGCCAAATCAAGGGTTCTAGTCATGTGCTCAAATTAGTGTGCCTTAGTCTGTGTTATTTGGGTCATTTGGATTCTTCTTTGGAAACAACGAGTACTTGATTTTACATGTGCCATTTACAAAATAGTAATCCAAATAGACTGATACTTGCAAGGTCGTTAAATTAAGGTTAGTTAGGGTTATTCTTATGTTGAAAAAATATACTAAAGTCCTCAAATTGTTGATAAACAAGTTTACGTTTACAAGCTAAGCATTTGATATTGGTAACCTATGCAGTTTTGTCTCAAGTGAGAAATCTGACTGTTAAAGGCAAAGGTGTTTTTGGTCTTTCCAGGCAAAAAATCCAATGTTAGGGTTAAGTGGGTCACCAAAAAAAAAGTGGGATTTTCTTTCCATTATTCCATGTGTCAAGGGGACTATTTTTACAAAGGAAGAGGTTGTTTCCAACATAACAGAATACGTTCATCTCATTAAGAAGGCAATGTGAAATTCACATTATTAAGATTTAGGAAGCTTGTTTTCTAGTGTCAATTCTATTTTCCCTATAAATTTTATTTACTACGTAGAAAACATTAGAAGATATATTTTGACACTAGTTGGGAAACCATTATAATCTTGTAGTCAATAGCATTATCTTAGAGTGGACTGGCAAGGTACAAAAACTACAATTGTACCTTTAGTTTTTGTATACTACAACCATTGGTGGATATCCAAATTATTGTATCTCATAAATGTAAAGAATCTGACAAAGACATTGAGAAACTTTGGTTTCTGTTAAAATGATTCAGTGAAGGAGGTGAAAAAAAATATCTCGTCTATCGCCTGCAAGTGATAATAACCTACTTTGGCAGTGCTTCACACAATTATGTCCACAAGGGTATTTATCAAAATCGAGTTCAAAAAACAACAACTCCAATCCCATAAGTCACCTCCTAAGAAACTCTACTACACATGCCTAACAGAAGATAAGATACAGTTATTCTTCACTACAAACTGAGTCACCTCCAATCTGGTTTTCTTTGCTACAAATACCATATGTTTCTATCGTCCAGATTGATATTGCACAAATATCTATTTATTACATTATGTAGTTCGAGAATAAGAGAATAAGCAAATACTCGGTCCATCATTACCGTGTTACCTTTTGAATTGAAAATAACCTTTGAATGTTCACCAATTACTAGTAAACAAATAGACTAATTTTGCAATGTTGAACTCCAACTTTGTCATATGCTTGTGTATTGTATTGAAGTGCTAACATAGATATTGTTAAGGCATTGAACTGCCTTTTGAATGCCAGGTTATTTTAATACAATCTATGTTTAAAGAAGCCACATAATTCATCTCTTGAAAGATTCAAAAGATTAGATACATTAGAAAAACTCAATCAAATGGAAGGGTTAACAATCCATATTTGAATTTGTTTGTTATGGTTCATGTATTTTGTAAAGATTGATTAAAAAAAAAACTTGGTTTCTAAGCTTTGATTGAAAGAAGAAAACTTGTTAACAAAAACGTAAATTGAGGTTAACTCAACAATTCAATCGATCAATATGATGCCTCTATATCTAGTAAAATACAATTAGGGTTCTTCACTAGTAATTATCATCCCCTAGGGAGTTGTGGAAATCAAATGCCTTCATTGTTTTACACAACTTTTCCACTACTATTTAAGCTCCTTCAATATTTAAGCTCCTTCAATTAATGGGTGATGAGCTTCCCACACGTGAAAGGCCAAATACAATGAAAAGTGAAGAATCAAAAGAACAAAGAACACTAAGGCACTTTCAAGTATTTCAAATAAATATTATAATTTCTAATAATTCATTATTAACATTTTAAAAAAATAATTGAGATTTTCTTATTAGGTTTTTTTCAACAATATTATTAGGTTAATATGTTAAAACAATTGCATAGTGCGATATCGTCCAATGAGAGCATTGTGATTTTAATAAAGACATTCAATTTCAAAAAAAGATCTTTATGTGCAATTGGTTTTTAATAGAGTATGGACTAAGCTGCATGGAGCACTTTGTACCCAAAAAAAAACTTTCACATTAATTTGATGCCATTTAGGATTTTTCCATCTCTTCTTTATTATATTTGTGGTTCAATATAGAGGCTTTATTTTATCAAAACAAGTAGTGTAAAATTTCATCATTAAAAAAAAACATAAATACTATAGCTTCTATTAATTATAAAAGTAATATTTTACATTGGTAGTATATGTTATTTCATTAAAAATAGTCGATACAAGGCATTGTCAAAAGTAACTAGTTAGAAAAACTTTAATAAAGAATCTATACACAGTGTTTTTTTGTTCATTAAAAAAAAGTCAACAATGAGCTTTTTGCATATATAAGTTTGCAGTAACATGTAGATTTCAATATTGATGAGTGCATTATGCACATCCTGTCACATGCCTTATTTGTGCAGTAAAGCTTCATTCTTGGAATGGGCTTGGATCAATTCTTGTAGACCATCATTGTTATCAATCCACATGTTCCATGTTCCTGGTCCAATCTGTAAGCCTTCCTTAGATAAGTGATTTGCCATTTCGTTCATTTCTCTGTATATATGGAAAAAGGATATCTCATGGACAATGGTTGTCATAGCTATAATCTCTTCTTATAATTCCCTGAGATGTATGTTCCTTAGGGGTTTTTAAATCCTTATCCAATCTATCACCAATCGAGAGACACCCATTATTTGAACCTTTTGGAATCCTTTTTCTACAACCAATTACATCATGAGTTTAAGGACCATAATTTCATCTCTATTGTTAAAGCTTTCTCCTAAACCTGCAACAAATTTGTTCCAACAAAAATCAGTTAAATAAAGGATCCCTCCTACCCCCCTGCTATGGCCTACCCTGGGTTGCCCCATCGAAGTAGGCCCAACACCTAGTTCTATCAAGATTTTCTAGAATGACCTGTATATGAGTAGAATCATATACATTACGTGGATAGTGTGATAGGATGGAGAGGCCAGTGAATGCACAAATTTGTGGGGATGAGTCTTTATCATCGAAGATTGAGTGATTCCTGGCAAGCCATATACCCCATATCACAATAATAGGAAGGGCCTAGTAATCTTTATTCCTTGGATTGTGTGCCCATTGTTCTAGAGTGTTATCCATGTATGCACCTAGCCATTTGAATGGTTGTCCAATTAATATGATCAACTCCATCCAAACTGCTAATGTAAAAGAACATAACAAATGTATTAAAGATTCTTCCTAGTTCTTGCATATAGGACATCTATTTGGGCCACTCCAGTATATCTTCTCTAGATGGTTATGGATATGATTTGGTAGCACTTTGTTATGGTTTGTTTTGGAATATGGTTATGTTTCGTTGGCATGTGACTCGACTCTCGGCATATGACTTAGACTTCACCGTCACTTAACAAGGCCTCGATGTTGGCAATGAGGTCTTTGATTCAACCTTAAATATATGTTGCGCCGTATAATGTTAAGAACCAACGTGCAGGGAAATGTTTAGGCGTGCTTGTGAAGGATTTGGTGGATTTGGAGGTCATGGGTTCGAATCCCATGGACTCCCCAAACTTTTATAAAACATTACATTGCCAAATTCACCAAAATAACCATATTTTTGTCGAAACTTCAAACCTTCATAACTTCTGCATCCAGAGGTCTTTTTGCTTGAAACAAGCGTTTCCGAAAATATCTTGACGAGATCTTTCACCCTGTAATATTTATTTTACATATTGAATACTTTAAATTTGATCTATTGTGAGATGATCCTCTTGGATCAAACCACACATAGATTTAAGCAATGCCAACTTGTACAATGCTACCTAGGTGAAAAGGTGAGTGTCATTAGCGCAAACCCATATGAATTCGAAACATAACCTTATAATTTGTTCAAATATTCCAATTGGAACATATAATGGTGAAACCCAGCCTTTTGTTTTGAGAGAGGGTTAGTTTGATGGTGGAAGAAATTGTGGAAGATTCAGAGCCCACCAAAAACCAGAATTTTTATGTGGTGTGTTTTAGAAAACAAGGTCCCTACTTGGGATAATTTACAAAAGAGAGGTTTTCATGGACATGGGTAGTGTGATCTGTGTAGGGTCGAAGGGGATTTAGTGACTCTTCTTTTTCTTAAGCGTCCATACTGCACGAAAGTGTGGAAGGAATGTGTGAAGACTTTAGGATTGGGACTGGAGTGTAGGTGGGAAGGGGCTTCAGTACTTTTGGCCTGGGAAAACTGGAGGAGGACAGAAAATTTGGAAGTCATGACAGCTCTAACCTTGTTGGTGACTTGGGGTGTATGGTTGTCCAGGATTAAGATTATCTTCAATGAAAAAGTGAGCAATCCATCTATCATTGCTAGCTTGGCCTGCTGGATTATGCATGATTTTCCACCTCACATCAGGGTGTCAAAGCAGCGAGAGGTCTTGGCACTAGATATTGATAGAACTGCTCCATGGGGTTTTTTGATGGAGCATCACAAAACAACCTTTGGGGGGGGGGGTACTCTTGTTAGCAGAAAATCATTCTTTTGAGTTGATGACTAGGCTAGGAGAGGGTACCAACAATTTTGCAGAACTCTTAAGTTTAAAAGTTCTACTCATTTTTGCATTAGAGAAAGGATGTAGATCACTAAAGGTTTATGGTGATTTGCTAAATGTGATAAATTGGATCAAGAGGATTCCACATAGCAAAGATTTGAGACTTGAGAACATTCTACTATCCATCCTAGCAGTTATTGACTCATATGACTCTTTTTCATGCGAACATGTCTACAGGGAAAACAACTGCCAAGCAGAGGGCTCCAACTGGCTACGGGCCATTGGAAGATTAAGGAACAGTTAGACAACACTTCTTATGAGTATTTTCATCGACCTTTTTATTGAGGATGCAACCCATCAATAAAACACTTATGTTTTTTTCACATTATGTCTTGTGGGTTTCCAGAACAGTATGTCGGACAACCTTTTCTGGGAAAGGCTGGTTTTTCAAATTGAGATTTGTGATAGGGCTCGTTTCCTGTCTACCACGCGCAACCAGGATAGTGTGATAGGATGGAGAGGCTAGTAAATGCATAGATTTGTGGGGATGAGTCTTTATCATCGAAGATTGAGTGATTCCTGGCAAGCCATATACCCCATATCACAATAATAGGAAGGGCCTAGTAATCTTTATTCCTTGGATTGTGTGCCCATTGTTCTAGAGTGTTATCCATGTATGCACCTAGCCATTTGAATGGTTGTCCAGTTAATATGATCAACTCCATCCAAACTACTAATGTAAAAGAACATAACAAAAACAAATGTATTAAAGATTCTTCCTAGTTCTTGCATATAGGACATCTATTTGGGCCACTCCAGTAGATCTTCTCTAGATGGTTATGGTTATGATTTGGTAGCACTTTGTTATGGTTTGTTTTGGCATATGGTTATGTTTCGTTGGCATGTGACTGGACTCTCGGCATATGACTTGGACTCCACCGTCACTTAACAAGGCCTCGATGTTGGCAATGAGGTCTTTGATTCAACCTTAAATATATGTTACTCCCTATAATGTTAAGAACCAATGTGTAGGGAAATGTTTAGGCGTGCTTGTGAAGGATTTGGTGGATTTGGAGGTCATGGGTTTGAATCCCATGGACTCCCCAAACTTTTATAAAACATTACATTGCCAAATTCACCCAAATAACCATATTTTTGTTGAAACTTCAAACCTTCATAACTTCTGCATCCGGAGGTCTTTTTGCTAGGGCAGAGGCGGCTAAGACAAGGGCAGCCACTGGAGTGGGGTTGGAAGTAGTTATTTAAGGTGACCAAGTGAAAGCACTTGTTTAAACATAATATCCACCAGCAACATAGATTAGAAAGCCATAGCTATTTTACCTTGTTAAAGCACCTGTTTAACCTATTTATCCACTTGTTTACCTTTTACTACCAACAATAACACATCTCAAAACAAGCGTTTCCGGAAATATCTTGACGAGCTCCTTCACCCTGTAATATTTATTTTACATATTGAATACTTTAAATTTGATATATTGTGAGATGATCCTCTTGGATCAAATCACACATAGATTTAAGCAATGCCAACTTGTATAATGCTACCTAGGTGAAAAGGTGAGTGTCATTAGCGCAAACCCATATGAATTCGAAACATAACCTTATAATTTGTTCAAATATTCCAATTGGAACATATAATGGTGAAACCAAGCCTTTGGTTTTGAGAGAGGGTTAGTTTGGTGGTGGAAGAAATTGTGGAAGATTCAGAGCCCACCAAAAACCAAAATTTTTATGTGGTGTGTTTTAGAAAACAAGGTACCTACTTGGGATAATTTACAAAAGAGAGGTTTTCAAGGACATGGGTAGTGTGATCTGTGTAGGGCCAAAGGGGGTTTAGTGATTCTTCTTTTTCGTAAGTGTCCATACTACACATAAGTGTGGAAGGAATGTGTGAAGACTTTGGGATTGGGACTAGAGTGTAGGTGGGAAGGGGCTTCAGTACTTTTGGCCTGGGAAAACTGGAGGAGGATAGAAAATTTAGAAGTCATGACAGGTCTAACCTTGTTGGTGACTTGAGGTGTATGGTTGTCCATGATTAACATTAGCTTCAATGAAAAAGTGAGCAATCCATCTATCACTGCTAGCTTGGCCTGCTGGATTATGCATGCTTTTCCACCTCACATTAGGGTGTCAAAGCAGCAAGAGGTCTTGGCACTAGATATTGATAGAACTGCTCCATGGGGTTTTTTTATCGAGCATCACAAAACAACCTTTGTGGGTGGGGGTGGGGGGGGGTACTCTTGTTAGTAGAAAATCATTCTTTTGAGTTGATGACTGGGCTAGGAGAGGGTACCAACAATTTTGCAGAACTCTTACGTTTAAAACTTCTACTCATTTTTGCAACAAAGAAATGATGTACATCACTAAAGTTTTATGGTGATTCACTAAATGTGATAAATTGGATCAAGAGGATTCCACATTGCAAAGATTTGAGACTTGAGAACATTCTACTATCCATCCTAGCAGTTATTGACTCATATGACTCTTTTTCATGCGAACATGTCTACAGGGAAAACAGCTGCCAAGCAAACAATGCATCGAAGGCAGGGCTCCAGCTAGCTAGGGGTCAGTGGAATATTAAGGAACGGTTAGACAACACTTCTTATGAGTATTTTCACCGCCCTTTAATTGAGGATGCAACCCATCAATAAAACACTTATGTTTTTTTCGCATTATGTCTTGTGGGTTTCCAGAACAGTATGTCGGACAACCTTTCTGGGAAAGGCTGGTTTTTCAAGTTGAGATTTGTGATAGGGTTCATTTTCTGTCTACCACGGGCAACCAGGATTTTGCTGGTGTATTTTTTGGACAGTTTTTATTTCATGGGTTGAATATGTCTTGGACATGATGTATGTTTGTACCTGGATACTACACTGGGGTTGCATTATTTGGATAGTTTTGGGATTGAAACTGTTGAGACAGTGAACTAGTTGCACATGTTTATATGACAGTTATTATTGTTTTGGTTTCTTTGTATGATATGGACCAAAAAATTTCTCAGCTCATACTTTGGCGATATTTTTTGTTTTACTCAAAATATGCAGAAATGTATATCTACAAATTCTAGTTTTGTTTCTCTTCGAATGATATAAAATTATGATTTTTTTCCAAGGAAAAAGAAAATAATGGTGAAACCCAATATACAGGCATAACCTCCAAAACAACCTTTCTACTTGCTTTAGAAAGACAAGAATTGCACCAAAAAGACATTTTTTTCCCAATTTGCCTCTGGACAATTCCAAGACTTTTTGTTGTAGTCATTAGGTTTTAATATGAATCCAAGATACTTTACCCATGTCATAAAGCATACATAAGGGAAAGGAAAAATAGCAGTGAGCTAACTCTCCGTGTCTTTTGAAACATCCATAAAGGATAAAGTGAATCTCCTTTCATTGTTAATCATCCTTATTGCATCAAGAATGAATCCCAATATCTCTTTTAATTTTAGCACCTCCCTCTCGTTAGCATCACATAACAACAATATATCATCAACAAAAAGTAAGTGTGAAATATATAGAAGTATGCCCATGTGCGAATCCCTTTATACTAAACCAACCTGCTTAACACTAATAATTGTTTTGCTTAGGCCCTCCACCACTAACAAGAAGAGAATTGGGGCTAGAGGGCACCACTACCTGAGACCCTTCCCAAGTCTAAAAAAAGGAATATTTCGAAACATTTACTAAAACATAAAATGAAACTAATTGAACACGAGCCATAATCCAATTAACAAAAGGTAATTAAAAACCTACTTGAAGAAGGGTAAGTCTAATGTATGACTAATTGAAAATTTCATGTGTTTTTGAAAGGTCCACCTTAACCATCAATGTTGGTATCTATTTTATCTTAATAGAATGAACAAGTTATTGCGCAACCCCTAAAACATCATGTATATGTCTATCATCCAGGAATACAAATTGTTCATTGGAGATAGCCCTAGACAAAATTCTTTGTTACCCTTCTAGCAATGACTTTGGAAATAATTTTGTAGATGTAGTTACATAATGATATAGGTCTATATTTTTTGAAGTAGGTTGGGTGATTTGACTTAGGAATCAATGCAAGGAAAGTGGAGTTGTAAGTTGCTAGCATTTGGTTGTTCCTATGAAAATCATTAATAACTAATAACAAATCCTCTTCAATAAGATCATAGGAACCCTTAAAATTACATTAACCAACCATCAGGACTAGGGCTCTTGTCCCTTTGCATTGAATGGATAACCTCCTTAAGCTCTTCTTTAGAGACTTCTTCCATTAGTCCATCACACGGTCCATCATTATCTCCCTCCTCCACAAAGGCAAGGAAGTGTGAATCCATTTTTACCATATTGGCTACTGAAGATGTAGAATCTTCTTTAATCAAAGTCTAAAAATGGTTGAATCCTTCCTTAGCGATATTATAGAATCCAATGAGTTATGATCCATTGAACCCATTAATTCTCCACATAGTATATACATTTTTGCTGGTGATTGATATGATGATGAAAATATTTTGTATTCACATCTTCTTTGGAGAGCCAAATAGTCCTACTCTTAATCCTTAATGTGGTTTCCTTTCCTTTAAGAGTATGGCCTTCCTAGTGTCTAGGCCCATAATTCCTACTTTTGTATCCAAATCAACAAAACCAAACATTTTCCCTCCATAATAATATTTTAAATCTTATTCAATACCTAGCATCCCCTGTGCTTGTAGTGCTCTACGCTCACCTTCCCAAGAAATAGCTAGTTGTTTGGTCTTCTTCAAATTGTGGTGGAATTGTAGGGCTAATGAAATGGGATAGTCTATAACATATGGACTCCATGCTTCATTAAAAAGTGTCTTAAATAACTCATCTTCCATCCAAGCATCATTGAATTTCAAACGGTAGCGTGGTGAATTTCACCACCCTACATGAGCTCTAGAGTCACTGGAAAATAGTCAGATTTCTCATCTTCCCTTACCCATTGCTTTATTCTCATAAAATATTGGAGAATCATTTCATCAACCATGAATCTATCCATGATTCTATCATCCCTCGCTCTAATATTATGCCGGGTCGGATGTAATTTCATGGGAATGACATCATATAGACCATCGTCCAAGAACTTTATTGTGAAGTAATCCGCAAATGGGTCTATCCTAGCAGAAGCACCCCATATTTAAAACAAACCAAGAATGAAATTTAAGTCCCCACCTAATATGATCATTCGATTTTTGAACCAATTTGTAGTGAGCAGCTTATTCCAATAATTATGTGCAAGTGTTTCCTGCATCTAGAGGACCTGAACTTACTGTTGTATTTCTTGATCCACTTCTTCATTGGACATAAGTATTTATTATATCCTTAACGCTTCCTCAACTTGATGAATCTCCCTTTGAATTGGGTTGGGATTCAATATTTAATAAGATGAGGTTGATTCAAAGGCCCTTTACTCATACCTAGATAGAAAGTCATTACCCTTCCTCTGCAATTGTGTTTCCCCCTTCTCCTCCTAAGCATGATGATCAAAATGAGAAGGATATAACATCTTGTGGTAAAGAAACCCTTGAGCTTAAAAGACTCAAGCCCAATATAAACTTCTAGACAAAGTAGTGTCTAGGGGAACATGAAGAGGTTGGTGTCCTCTAATTTTGAAATCCTTGTAGTTAAACCATAACTCATACACAGAGAAAAGACCAAAAAATAAAGGAGCTCAATCACATACCCATGGGGAATTCTCCATCTTGATTAGAGAGGCATTTCGTACCACATTTAAGCCTAAAATTCCTCTTGACCTTTCAAATAGCCAACACTGGCACATGTCGATTGCTTTATTCATGTAAGCAAAGAAAAACCCTGACAACATTGTCCTGCTTCTACCTCCACTCATAGTTGTTCCATCCCTATGCAGCAAATCCATATCCAAATGCCTTGAACTACAAGAGGCCACCATATACCTCCCCTGCTTGGAACCAAATCTACTCTTGGATTTGGTTGCCACTTCCATTAAAATTTGCATGCTAATATCGTATCCTTCCTTCACCACCCATCCCCTCAAAAACAATGTCACGGGTTGTTTGTTGAGTCTGAATCATTCCCTTTGGCCCTTGTGTGGCCCTCATGTTCCTCCCTATCACCCCATTTGACATTCGATTGAATTGTGTGTGTGTGTGTGTGTGTGTGTGTGTAAAAAGTATTGTATTAAATATCATACAACACAATTAAGAACATAATTTGTAACATCATATAAAAGCAATCTCTTGCATTGATTGAAATATGTGGTCCACAACAACATAGAAGCGCTAATATATCATGATCATTATGCCAATGGAGGTAACCACAAGGGAGTGGTGCATCATATTAACATAACTATTAATTAGTAGTGGCATGAATATGCTTATTGTTTCACTTTCTCTCTTCCCTTTGTGCAAATATACCAAAAAAATATCTTATCAACATTGCTTCAGAGCATCCCTTTCACATGCTTTAATAACAATTAATGCCTAATCAAATACACATAAAATTTATAAATATTTAAATTATTTATGACATGAATATATCGCTATATATACTTTATAACTAACATAACAATTATTATCTTGCCCACCATACCACATTTATACCATATTTATAACAAGAGCCAGAAGGTGGCAATGCCCCGACCATTGCAAATTAGATTTTTATAGGAAAAAAAACCACTTTTATTATATTTAAACAAAATTTTCAAAAATGCAAGTGCCTTGAATCTTCTTTTGTTACTATCATGATTCAAGTGCTCAAGAAGCATTCCATACTATTGATTGTGAGTCTAAAGGTGAATTTTAGAGTTCATGTAATTTTTTTGGAATGAAGGATCTACAAACCATGAAGAGTTAGTTGGTTGATTCTAAGATGAGGTTGCCTAATCATTATCTATTAACTAGTGCAATGGTAAACATAAAACCTCTCTATGTTCTCAATAAAGATGCTTTTGTGATGAGCTTGATGATTCATTTAGGGATAGTTTCGGCGATAGTAGAGTCAAGTTGGTGATGAACAGAGCAATACCCACAATATGAGTGGCCAGAGTCCAAATCGAGATCTGGTTCCTGTTCAGTACAAGCTTTGCAAAATACATTAAAAATAGGAAATATTCATCGTTTAATCTGGATGTGTTGCTAGCCAGTGCCCTGACTCTGCAAAATACATTAAAAAATAGGTGACAACATCGCGCAATCGTCCCTTGAGGTGCCAAATTTAAGAATTACATCATCTTTCTAAGCCAATAACATTCACAATAAATAATGTTTTGTTGAAGTAAATTAAATAGATAAAATTGTAATTATAATAAAACTTCAGAGATAACAAATTTAATATATATATA
>LPNX010229916.1:270686-366906 GCA_001517045.1 Pseudotsuga menziesii
CAAATGATGTCGGCTTAAACAAAAATAAATAAATTATATTGATTTAATCTTAAATTTATGTATATCAAGCAAGAGATCAAATGACTTGAGGTGTTCTTGTAAATTTATGTGGCTTGCCCTATCCAATGAAATTCTTGTATAGGATCTTGTGTTGAGGAAATTCTGCCATGGACTGGTAGAAGCCCACTTTGCAGAGCAGGTAACAAAAATATTGAACACCTATTCATTTCTTGATCTTGTTTATCCATAATGTGGGATCATGCCTTACAAGTATGTGGTCTTCCTTTTCATTGGTCGGGTAACTATTCAGATGATGCGTTAGCCTTATGGACTAGCAATGTGGTTTTCACGGAATATATGGCTTTTCCAGTCACCCTTACTTGGGGATTATGGCTTGCTAGGAACCTGGTCACTTCTGGGGATACACATATTCCCCCAACTATTTTTGTAGATAGAGGCTTGGATATCCTTGGATATTTCCCCAAGTTGATAAGTTTGTTAGAGTGAGAAGAATAGAGGTAGAAGTCATTGATAGATCTAATCCTTGGTTTTTTCTTGATGGAGATGCTCAAGGGACTCCTCCATTCAGGGAATCTAATGGTATCCTCTTCATAAATGATCATCACTAATATAAATTTGCTGCAAGTATTGGATATAGTTCCAATAATAAAGAGGAACTTGTGGCTCTAAGTTATCACTAGTCTTGGCTATTCAGATGGTGTTCAACAACTACAAGTCTTCGGGGATTCAAAACTGGTTATTATTTGGCTAAAGGAGAGGAGATATCTAAAAAAATCCATTTAATTCCTATATATGATCAGATTCTCCAGTTGATGAATCAATTTTGTAATGTTGTTTTTGCTCATATTTATAGGGGAAAGAATTCCTAAGTTGATTCACTCTCTAAGAAAGGTTTACAATTGGTGAGGGTCATTGGCTCAGATGCAACAAGGTAGTAGATGGAGAGGCGATTCGTGCCCCAATCCTCTTCATGAGTTAATCACAAAGTATAAAATATCTTCTTTGTAGGCTACATATCAGTGTTTTAATTTTATGTAGCTTATGTCTCTTGGCCTCTCAGTGGACACAGTTTTTTAACTGGTAGTTTTGTCATTGATTTTCTGAACAATGATCTCAATCTTTTTTGGCTTTTCTGGATGCTTCTTGAGTACTAATATAATTTATGGGGTTTATATGTTTATTGGACAAAATAGATATTCTACATATTATGTAGACGATGTTTTTTTTTATCAATTTGCCTAATTTTAGCGAAGATCTCTGTGGAGGAACATTTCTATGATTTTTTGACATATGGACATTTATATGTTTTGCATTTTGCATCATGGAAGGCCTGCGTAATTGATATTTACTCAAATCCTAATTTGTTATGAATGGCGACCCAAATCCAATCCATTGTTTCGTCGCAGCGATTTGCTGGAGCTAAATTATCCAAATGTAAAAAACAATAAGAAACAATGGAGAATCAGTACAATACAACAACGGATACTTATGAGGAGGATGAATCATGGATACCCATGTTTGAGAAGAGGATAATTCACCCGGTATGTTACAAAACTATTGTAAGCTCAAGCTAAACATGTGACCTATTTTACATTTGATACGATTCATAAGTGGGTCTTAGAGGGAACTGATTTCCAAACAATCAATGATTTTAAGTGGAGAATTGAAATGGGTTATAGGTGACCATATTTCCAAATATTTAATTAATTATAGTGTAAATAAATATATTTATTTATTTTTGTCTTTTTCCAGGTTACAATTTTTTCCTTAATAATATTTATAATATTATTTTATTCCACAAATAAAAAAATTGTTTAGCATTTACATGCCTTGAAATTGTTTCTCCAACACACATATCTCTCCCTGTAATATTATTTGAGGCCACCATTGTATCAATCAAAAGAGGATGACAATTAGGGGGAGGTGAATCTTTTGCTAGTGATACTTATAATACCTCTTTTACACACTTCCATAAGATGTTTATTAAAATAAGTTGGACATGTTTTATGCTTGCGTGCCTTGAATTTTTTTTAACAAGCTACATATTTATCCTTATAACATGTCTGGACTTCTCATAAAGTAAGCATTTATTTTAACAATCACAAGGGGACGACAATTAGAGGAGGGTAATATTTTTCTACCGATGTTTTTTTTTTCAACAAAAGGGACAATATTTTATATTAATATTTGAAGCGTTAATACAAAATATCTTAGTCGACTGAGTAGAACCATATAGTCCAAATAGAACAGACCAACCAAAAGACAAACACGGCTAAATCGCACAGAAAAGATACAATGCCACTTATGGACACCAATGTTACCAACAAAAAATTGATGAAGAGCTGGACCGCCCCAACAAAAAACAAAGGACCACCAAGGACCCAACACTCAATCAAAGACATCCATCCAATCCTTGGCTATCACCAAGTCGACATCCGACCATCTTTCAAAAAAGATGAAGCCAACTTCCTCCTGTAAAGCCAGCTTGGATAAAGCATCCGCCAGAACCTTCTGCTCTCTGTATATATGTGTAAAGGTTAACTCATGGAATGATTCAATTAACTCCTTTACATGATTAAGCCACGGAGGCAGTTGGAGGATAAGAATATGATGCAATCCCACAGCCTAGTCAATAATGACCTTAGAGTCACCAAAAATGTGGAGCCCATCCAAAACAAAAGAAATAGTGAAACAAAGAAGAATCCACAAAGAAAGGAGTTCACCCTTGGTGTTGGAACATGGGATACAATTCATCCACAATTATTAACAATTTGTAATAATTGTGATCAGGCATCATAAGGATTGCCCCAACACCACAAAAGCTAGATTCCGCTTGAGACGATCCATCAAAGAAGCCCACCAGAATTTGCATTTATCAGAAGCCCGATAATATTCCAAACGGATCGACAGAAGGTGCATGAAACGAATAAATGATGGATATGTTCATCACTTAGCCCGCATAGCAAACATATTCCAGGACCTTTCAATCCTCTATGGAGGAGATTATCCCATGTCAAAAGTCTATTTTCCAACGCCAACCAACAGCATAAGGCGATCCGAGGAGGAATTTTCCACCTCCATAATTTGTACCACCACTCGCACCGACCTATGAAAACATCCAAAAGCTGTTGATATGCCAGCATTGTCGAGATCTTACCCAAGACTGATGTTTATAATACATATTTTACGTACTTTCCTAAGATGCTTATTAAATGAAGTAGGACACATTTAAAATCAACATACCTTGAAATTGTTTTTAAGATATACATCTTTCTTTATAAAATGACTTGACTTCTCATAAAGTAGACAATCATTTTATCAATAGAAGAGGATGACAATATGAGGAAAGTGAGAGCTATGGGTAGTATAAAGAGAATGAGTGGATTTCACTGTAAACAAGTCTCTTGAGTGCATAAAGTCCAAATTTATAGAAATCTATTGTTGTGAGAAAACATTATTTACACATGTTTTCATAAAACTTAGCATAATGATAATGTATTTAAATATTTTACTAAAATAATGCAGTAATAAAAGATTGAAAATCAAACATAGAAATAATAAAAAATTATAGTAAACTAAATACTTTTATTAATTATAAAAATTATTTTCAAAACATTTTCCACATATAAATAATAAAAATTCATAACACGAGTGTAGTAAGTAGCCAACCCTAAGGTTTTCTTCGGCATGCAGATTGATAGTGTCTCAATCGGCAAGATCGTGATGGGTTTTCAAGCCAACGTGGTGCCGAAGACAGTTGAGCTCCCTCATGCGTTGTGCATAGGCAAGAGAGGCACATGTTGCTTTGGCTTGCACCTGCACAATATGGGCTTGTCTTTCCACCATGGTATTCAAGGATTTTTGTGCCAGGATGATGATTTCACACTAGGCAGCGGCAACGGTAGAGAATCTAGCTATGCTGGGAAGTACGCAGATGAAAATTTTGATAACAAATCCTTTTCGATTTTCATTAGATCCCTAAAGGGGGTCTCTCTCTGTTTGTGAGTGAACCCATAAAGCTCTGTTTTGCAACTGAAATCCTTGATTCATCAGGAAGATGGAACCCCTTCAGGAATTCAGGGGCTTATCTATGTAAGTCAACAACTCTCTGACCACCGAAAACTCCAAATCCTTGGGAGCTCAAAGGGCGCATGCATCTCCATGGTGGCCAATCTTAGAGGAGGCAACAACAGAACCTCTGCTTCTCAACCTAAGTCCTTCAAGGAGGCAACGCGCGAGGGGCTCTCCACAACTCAGCATATGGTCTAGACCCCTCACTCGGTCTACATTGTAGATAAAGATGAGGCGGAGATTAAGCATATGGAAGTCATCCAAAACCTTCTCATGCTCAAGGATCAGACCCTAGTCTGCAGGTTCAATGGCTTGTGGCCAAAAACTTAGGATCTCCTCGAATGGATCGGCTCCAATTGGCCCGAGGACTCTAAGGTATTACTCTACTCTAAAGGATGTTTTTAGTGACTTTTCCTTCTCGAGAAGACCTTCTGTCGGTCACTAGTAAAGGGCCCTGGTTCTGGGGCTCTATTGGGATTTTCCTAACACCCTGGTTCTGGGGCTCTATTGGGATTTTCCTAACACCCTGGTTCCCTTCGTTCGACCCTTCAACCATGGTAGTGATGAAGGTGCCCATCTAGGTACGTCTTCCAAACTTACCAATCCACTTCTGGACTCAATCGGTCTTCAAAGGGATAGGAAACACACTCAGTTGCTTCTTGTCTTCCAATGACACTCGCTCACCACAAGGTCTTTTTACCTTTGCTCACTTCTACACTACCATTGATATCAGTTATGGGGTCCCTGACATGATCAACCTGAAGCTAGGAAACTCCATCTGGAGTCAACCCTTGGACTATGAAAACACAGCCTTTAGGTGCAAGATATGTCAACAAGCGGGCCACCTTCTTAATGCATGTCCGCAAAGGACAACCCAACAACCAACAACAATGAATAACAGAGGCACACAGAGCCAAACGCTAGAAACCGCATGTAGCAAACACTCATGATGACTAGCTTGATGAAGACATTAACTCTCAAGACGACCAACTTGATGAAGACACACCCCCTATTGAACAAGTTTAGAGATCCACTCCACCTCTGCTCGAGGTGCACATGCCTCTTCTAGAAGATGAAGCCATGGAAAGAGACCCCCCTCAAGGGCATAAAAGATACCATGAATCTTCCTCTTCAAAGTCTGACAAGGAGCTCTACCATGAGTCCATTGATGTGATGCAACTGGCCATACTGTCCCCTGCTTCAGGGGAATGGATACAAGTCAAGAAAAAACCAAAGAAAAAAGGAAAATCCTAAAAATTAGCCCATTCAGGGATGGGTTCTTCTTCTTTGTAATTTCCAAGTCATTGCTTCTCTTTTAGCTACCCTCTGCTATGATTCTACTCCGGATCTCGCTTTAGTGTTAGATGTGCCTTTTTGGTCGAGTGTTCTGTGTTCTTCTCCTATCAGTTAGCCACTTATTTTCGCCTCACTTGGCCTAATGGCTGGTAGCAGAAAGTTGATTGTAACATTAGTTTCTTTTTCGGTAATACAAGGTTCTTCACTAACTTACAAAAAAAAAATCACAACACACTATATAATTGCATTAATTCAAAATATTAATATATAAATAATTTTGCATAGAACATTATTCAAGCAAACTAGCACCAAAGAAAAGAGCTAACTCGAATTTATCCACTATAATTGCTACACATACATGCTTTCATCAAATTTAGCAGAGTCATGGGAGGTATAGAAGTTGGTCTTTTGCTTTAGGATTATTTGATCATAAACCAGTAATTTTCTATTTGGATTTTGAAGATAAGAAAGTTGTTTATTCTTTTAAGTTTAATCGCACGTTGATGGAAGAGAAAGACTTATGTGATATGGTTCGGATGAAATGGTTGGAATATTCTACAATTGTTTTTAGCACAAAAACTCAGGCTCTGTTATACAAGTTAAAAAAGCTCAAGTTTGATGTTATAGAGTGGAGAAAAAGATTAAGGGAAGGAATCAAAATGATTTGGTTTTGTTGATGCCTGGAAAATCCCAGGTATCGACAGTAGGGGTTCTCCCCAATAACCGTTCCCAATTAGATCGTTTATTGTTTGGTATGGGGAATCCGTCCGGTTAGAGGCTCGACTACCGTAGATTTAAAGTGTTTAAGTCTATTTTACTGGTTGCGGCCCGATCCATCGTTTATGTAATTTTATGTTTCAAGATGAAATGCAAGTGCCTAAACTTAATACAATATACTCTAACTACCTATCTAACCTATCCCCAAGGGAGCAAAGATTATATCTAATAGAGTAATGTGTTGTGATGTTGTATATGGAATCCTATAGGTAGTTGTTCAAATTCTACATACATGATCACAACAAAAAATATAAACAAAGACAGCTATGTTTGTTAAAACATTCATTATTCATTCATATGCATAAGATTTCTAACAGAAAGAAAAATCATTTGTAATCACAGAAATAGTTTATTGAGTTCGAACGATCTCACACATGTATAGCAAGCTAAAACATAAATAGTTCATCATTTAGCAGTCCACAAAATCCATTTGGAAACTTGTACAGTCCTTCCTCCAACAAAATTTGGTTCTCCTTTATTCATAAAAGAAATAGTTCTCATACAAATAACAACATATATGTGCTAGTGAAAAGTCCCTCTAATCTCTACTCTACTCCTATTTATACATTTTACAAATGACTTTTGGGCTACCCCTCCCTATTGGGATTCCTTGACTCTTCGTCTTACAAAATTCGTCCTCTAGTGACTTGCACTAGGAAAATGTAAATAAGATAAGATAATCTACAAAAATTCCACGTGAATAAAACACAACTCAAGAGGGCCCAGCTTGTCCTCCAATGAATTCTCTCCAAGCATCATCTTCTGCAGCGATAGTCTTGAAATCCATAGGCTCCAACAATCTTACTATCACCTCATGTATAGCCAGTTGTGACTTTATTTCCTTTGCTTTGGGTGGAGTTACTCGGAGAAGGTCTTCCAAAAGGCAATTACTGACCGCGGCTTGTGCAACCCAATCCTTTACCACTTTCTCGGTGATGCATTTAATTTGTTGTATGCTAAGCTCGTCCTCTTGCACTCTGTCCTAGAGATATTTCAAGTGTTCATCTTGGCCCAAAAACTCCTGGATTCTTTTTGTTGCAAATGTCTCGCATGCGTTGTGCGCATTCTTTTATAGAAATCTACACACCTCTCCATAGTTTTTATGACCCCAGCGGTCAATCTTGCAGTGGCCTTACTACTAAAATCCAGGAGTTCGAATTCTATCTTCAAGCTTTTAGTAGTCTTCTGTGACAAATGCTCATTAAATGTTGCATTAGTTTCTATCCAAGTCAGCTGACCCTGAATATTTTCTGCAACTTCCAGTGTCCTTGTTCTGAAATCAGTTGAGATTGCTTAAATTTCTTTCAATCTTGGTTCTACTTGTTTAATCTTATAGACCTCTTCTGCAAGCTTTAGTTGGACCTGGTATATTTTCCTCTTGATTAGGAGGGATTTCTTTCGGAAAGGAGTAATATCAATCTGTCATTCATTGGCTGCCTTAAGCTGAATTTCCAATGAGTCGCTCCGTGCCTCCATCTCTACTACTCGGGCATTTAGCTCTTCTTCTTCTCTGTCAATTGCAGCCTTTTGTGCCTCTAACTCTGAAATCTTACTTTCAAAGTCCTTCTTTTCTCCCTTAGTGATGGTATTTGAAAGTACCAAGGCATCCTTTTCTGATTCTAAAACTTGGTAGGCCTTTTGGAGTCTCTCGGATTCATCGAGAGTTGCCTCATGTTTCCTCTTCATTTCTCGGCCTTCTCCTCTTTCTTTCATCAAGGTATCCTTCATTCTTACCATCTTTTCTTTGTATTGATCTTCATTTTCCTTCAATATGTCAATGTTATAGGCATTCGCTTCAGTAGTTGTGACATTGATTGATGCCATTAGTTTTGGATCTTCGTTAGTACCTTTAATGACAGCTCTCTCAGTCACTGTTACTACCTCAGGCTGGGTATCGAACTTTAATCTCTTCTCTGACCTCTAGACAATGGTTTTCCTTTTTGGGTCGAAGACTATCTTATCCAGGAAAGCTACTGCATGATGCTTAGACGGGGTAAAAGGCACTAATCCTAATTCAGCAAGAGGAAGACGACCTCCTGTTATTGTGTCAATGGATGTAGAGGGAGGATCTGCCAAATTATCTTGAGCATTATCCCATTCCATAATCTTCATGTCTTTATCTTCCTGTTCTTTCTTAACTCCTCGGCTGCTTGTTCAACATCCTTTCGCAATATTTCTTTGGATTCTTTATGAAACCTTTCCTCCTATTCCTTGTGAAGTCGTTCTTTCACGGCTTTCTGTTTTAGTTTCTCTTCCTCTTCCTTTTTCCTCTCGGTCTCCTCATCTAGTAGTCTTTCAGCTTCTTCTACTAACTTACAGGAATCCTCTTCTTATTTCTTAGCATCTTCCTCCTGCTATTATTGATGTTCTGCGGTGTTGCTGCTTCCTTTTCCTCTTGTGGTTGTGATATTTTGTATGAACCACTTATTCAAAGCAGTCATACTGCACATATTTCTAAACATCTCCTCATTTCTATTGAAATTCTTCTCACAGAAGTGGAATATTTCTAGATTTTTCACAAAGTCTGGCACACTTTTTACCTTTGAGAATTTGTAGCTGCCAATACAGAAAGGTACTAGTGGATAAACCACCTTCTACATGTCAAAAATAAAATTTCCAAATCCATCCAGGAAAAGTTGTCTTACTACCTCTTTATGGACTATGTAATCTGTGGCATACCTAGGTAGTAGAGACAGGGCTCTAGTTCCTTTGTACATCCTTAGATAGGTGCCTTATTTTGAGAAACAATAGTCCTCGTACTCACCTATAACTTCCACTGCACCTTCGGACATACACCTGCACTCCTCGAGAAAGATCAGCTGGTAAAGAGGCATAAAAAAATATTCACAAACAATCTTGTAAAAAATATGGAACTCGTGGGCCCATAGAATCTGATATGTAGTATAAATGGGTGTCTTGGCTTCATTTCAACTACAATTTAGCTTCAGGAATGGGTACATGCATAAGATACAATCAATTAAGCACGACCCCATGTAGAATTATGATTTTCTATGGTACAGGCCTCCTAATGCCCTAGCTATACAGGAAGACAAGTTGTTGGCTACAATGTATGCCCAATTAAAGATAGTTCCCTGCATGGCCACATGATATATCAATGGGATCCAACCTATCTTATAGAACTTCCCATTTTTCCTACCAAAAATTCTATTGAGCATCAGGGGTACAAGCAGGTACGGAGTGCGTAAGCTGGAAGTTTCATATTTTCCATAGGCTTTCTAACGAAATTGCTTCCCCACTATCATCATCAGCTTGGCACATTTGATATAGTCTAAACTCAAACTATTTATTTAGTCATCCGTCATGCTGACTTATGGGGCGAGTAGATTGCAAGCTTTGGCTATCTACGCAGGGGTGAAGGAAGCAAAATCTTTTCCTTTTATGTTTGACATGATCATAGTACTGGTGTATGCTCGAGGTAAGATCCAACCGATCAACTCGGCACAAGGGAAAAGTTTAGGGCGTGTGGATGCCTTCGTGATCCCTGATCTCATTATGTTGATATACGAGGGTATATCTTCTAAGCCCGCATCCAGGACCTTCTGATCTTTGATCAAATGATATATTTGTTCCCATTGGAACTCTGGTTCAGCTCCTGTGATTACTTTTGTATCTTCATATATTATCTCCATTCTAGGCAAGACCTCTAAGTTTGAGTCGTCCTCATGGACCTTGGCTTTATTCTTTCCTTTCTTTGGCATAGTATTGGGTGAGGATTGAATCTGTGACATGACCATAACTAGAAATATCTTAGTGTTACTGTGATCAAACAACATGCATTTACATCAATGGAATATACTAGAACGAAAAAGCTACTAGTAAGATGCAAGATATCAATGAAACCTAGATAACAAAACCTAAGATTTTAATGTGATGAAACACCATAAAATTGTCTTTACCGATTCATCTTTGAACATTTCAAGTGACCTTGTGATGCAAAGAACAAGTTTTCCAGATACTTCAAGTTGTGGCAAGGCTAAAACTGGACTAAAAAATTATTAGCTCAAGTGTAGGCTCTAACTGTTGTTTTGGGAGTCAAATATCTAGTTCTGTAAATTAATCGCTTGGTGTTCTAAGTCAAGATGTAGAAGAATCATCGAAACAAGTTCTAAACCCTACGTAGAAAACTGCTTTCATTAACCTCCCTATTGCACGCAACAAACAGTCAAAGAAAACACATCCATGGTTTTGTACTTTGAAGCCCTAGGTTAAACCAAAAACCATGAACACCCTTTGAAACCTCAAATTAGGCAACAAGGGAAAATATACAGCTCAAAAGAAACCCTAGGCTGCGCTCTAAGATGCAACAGTCGCCACAATGCGAGACTATCCAGTGCTAACCTACCACCGTAAATAATGGTAAACCACACAATATGCAATTGGTGAAGTGCTTGTCCTACAACGACTCTAACAAAGACATCCTAGAGGTTCGATAGATCCATCATATCCAAGGTTTGAAAGACCCAACACACGCAACAACAAAAGGGAAGGTTAAATAATCTAGGTCAGGCTAGCGAACTAGGTCAAACTTTGTGATGGGAAACCCGACTTGGGAGAATTCCCAGTGGTCAGTAAGTCAAAACTAAAACCCTAAGGGGATGAGACGGGTTTTAAATCATGGTCATAAACAAAGATGGAGAAAACCCTATCACCACAACCCCAACTCCCCCACAAACGTCATTTACCAAACCACCCTTAACATAAATGACACCATGATAAGGTTCAAAGCCTACCTAGAAAACGATGGCGTGAATGCTGGTAACAGTGCTTGGCTCAACGCGGTGAGTAAACTCCAAGTGGCAATCATCAATTGGGCGCACTCAAAACGGGTAGCAGTAATAATTTGTAACAAACTCCTAAGGCTTATATAGAAAAAACAACACCAACGCAATCAATGCGATCGATGGGGTAATTAAGTCACATGGGAAAAACGATGTTTTGGTGCCTAAGACTAAAAACTTCATCGACAACTTTATCAAATTGATGAGAGAAAACAAGTCAAGAAATAAAACCTACAACAACATCGGCTCCAACATCCAAACTTTGCCACAAATTTCAGCTCAACTCGTTGAAATCATCCACAAATACCGCATCGACACAATTCATAGAAAGGTTTCGGCAATAAATATCAACTACAAGTCATGAATTTCACCGCGGTCTTCAGATAAATCTTCAGGTTCTACCGACACTGTCGGAAAAACATTGTTGGGAACTCTCGAAGAAAGAATATCGGTAGACTCATGAAGATGCTTCTGATCGGAAGTGAAATCTAGGTTCGAGCTGGGCACGTCGGCTATGAATAGTGAGTTTAGCCGCAACCATCAGCCATGCTCGGTGAAAAGGTTCCGACAAAGAACTGTCGGCTTTTAAAAGCTGAGTCTAACCAAACACATCGGCTCCAAAACTTGATTTTGGCCGCAACCATCGACTCAAAATCGGAAAAACTTCCGACAAAGACCTAGGCCTTGGGCAAAAAACAATGTAAAATCGGTTGGGAGATATTAGATGGAAAGACCTAGTTCTTCCACCATGTTGACTAAACTCAATGAGTTCTTTCGATACACTAGGAGAAAAATGTGAGTTTTAACTTAGTGTAAAAAACTTTTGAAAGTTACTCAGAATAAAATTCAAGGCATGGAAAGGAACTTCTAAGAATCAAAAGTAGTCGAAGCAAGGTTAAAAGCTAAAAAATCTAAGGAGGGGCCCTAAAATCATAAAAAAATTGGGGTAGTAGTTACAGCAGCAACAATTGGCGACTAGCTGGTGAACACAGATCTCTGAAAAAACTATCTTTTCAAAAGAAAAAAATCCTATATGGCATTCGATTAGAACAACCTATCCCAGTTTTCTTTCAAGATCATTTAAGAGTCTAGACTTTTCCAGGAATGTAAGATTCAGAACATCACATTGATTGTACTTCCTTGAGGTATGGTAACCAGGCTTATAAGTCTCGATATCTCTCTTGGGGCTAAAGTGTGAGATTCATTTTACCTCTGTTTTGGTTGCTGTCGAATATGACATCACAAGATCTTGGCAGAGTTAGACAGATGCATTCATTTGTTCCCCATTCCCATGCCTTTTGCATTATTTTGATGCTTAAGACTTTTGTCTTTTGAGTCTTCCTTGATTTCTTCTTTTACTTTTGAGATTTGATTTAGGTTCTTCCATCCACTTTGTCCTGTTGTGTGAGTGATGGCTTGTTTCAGCTCATGGACAGAGAAGAACTTTTTGAGCAATCCAATCGTTTTACTGATTTATTTCTTTAGTATATCCTTTCGATACATATTTTATGTTTTGGAATTTTGACTCTTTATATTAAGCCTTTTGGCTTTCATTTTGTGGCATGGGATTATTTTGAATACCATACACTTGTCCATTCTATTTCCTTTCCGTGGGTCTTTTGCGGCGAGCTTCCTGGAACAGATATTAGTATGAAAGTGGATGGGACCCCAAAATAGCATTCTAGACTTCATCTACCTTATTTCTTTTACCGGGTTTAAATAGGACTTCAATCTGTTCTTAAAATAACTTCCTTTCAGCAGTCTATCAAATTAAAGAATATTGTTTTAATCAAAATTTTGCATAAGTAACTTCCAATGAGCAGTTCTTGGATTAAAACATTTGGTAGCTTGTTCAGATTCCAATGTCCTCAAGCACCAAAAGATTGTGTTGGCTTATTTTGAAATAAAAACAACTAAACTAAAGCAAATCATTGAAAGACAACAAATGCTTAAAACAAATGAAAAATAAAGTAAATCAACAAAAAGAAGCAAGCAAAACCTAAAAGAAATAAAAAACAGAAATGAAAAGGTTTATTTATGTACATAAGGACTCCCAAGGTACTAGGTGAAATAAGATTTTAGAATCATACCATTAACGGGAAGGTTCTCTTCCCACCCCTGTAAATCTTGTAACTTATAAGTCGAGGGGCCTAGCTTTTCAGTAATTTAAAAGGGGCCAACCCATAGGTGTTGAAACTTTTTATGCTTTCCCTTTTCATCATGCGGTCCCATTTAAGAACCAAGTCTCCAATCTCAAAACTTCCCTTCCCATATTTATGCTTATCAAACCATCTTTTGACAATCTCTTGTTGGTGTTTAAATCTCTCTTTGGACTTGAGCCTAGATTCTTCAAGTTTAAGCAATGTATTAATTTGAGCTTGTAGAATGTCACTACTAGAACCCCATGAGGCTTAGGCTAACTGAGAGGATGGGAGTAAAATGTTTGGGGGTAGGATAACTTCTTTCCCATAAACTAGAGTATAAGGGGACACTCCTAAGGAGTTCTTCGGAGTGACCCTACCTGCCCATAATGCATTAGGGAGAGCTATGTGCCAACTTCTCTTATTTTCAAAAACATTCTTTTTTAGAGTTCTGGTTGGATTTTTGTTTATGGATTTCGCTAGCCCATTACCTTGTGGATAATAATTCGCGGAATAATGCAACTTGATTCCTTTTTCACTAGTGAATTCAGTTATCTTAATTGATGAAAAATAAGACGTATTATCAAAGATAAGTGAAATTGGAACCCCAAACCTGGTCTTGAAAAAGTCGATGACCACATTCTCATTCACTTTGTGTAATGGAATTGCTTCTACCCATCTCGTGAAGTAATCAGTAGCTGTGAGAATATATTTATGTTGTAATGAAGAATTTGGATTAATTTCTCCAATGATGTCAATACCCCATTGTTCGAATGGTTTCAAAATAATAACAGGTTGCAATGGTCCAGTCGCTTTTGCTAGTCTTCCACTGCTTCTTTGGAATATATCGTGTTTTCTTACATAGGCATGAGCATCTTTAAACAATGTTGGCCAGTAACATCCAGCTCATAGTATCTTCTGAGCTGTCGTATCTACCGAAAAATATCCTCCAGCAGGGCCATCATGCAATTCCTTAACAACTTTAGAGGCATCTTCTTGTTCGAGGCATCTCAAGAATACCCCATCATAATTCTTCCTGAAAAGAACTCCATCGATTATTTGGCAAAAGGATGACTTTAGATGAAGTTCCCTCCATTGCTTAGAATTCCAATGCTCTAGTAAATATCCTTGCTGAAGGTAATGTACCAGGTATCTATACCAAGATTCAGGAGCAATAAAAATAGGACACGCATCAATCATATTTAGCTCTGCTTCATTATCTCAATCACTATCATCATTGTGACCTTCAACAATTGACTTACATAGCCCTTGTCCTTTGATAATGGTGGTTGGTTTGAACTCTAGATCATATTCCTGTAATGTTGTCACCCAATTCCCTCTTCTTTCACATAGTTCTCTTTGTAAGAAGAGGGTTATGACAGCTAGATGAGGGAATATTACCTTGGTTCTGTTTTTTAAAATGTAAGGTCTGAATTGTTTCACTGCTTTAAAGACTACATATGCTTGTTTATCTACAATAAGATAGTTCAATTCAGCTCCTTGTAACCCAGTGCTCGTAAATGAAATTGGGTACTCATCTCCCAATTCTCCCTTTTGTGTAAGTACTACAGCAAGTGAGTTATCAGAAGCGAAAGTGTATAGAATAAAATCCTATTCAAAATCAGGACTTTTGAGGGAAGGTGCATGGGCTATGGTTGCTTTGATGTCATTAAAGGTAGCCTTCTCCACATCTGTCCATTTAAATTGCACACTCTGCTTTACCATTTGTTGCAAAGGTTTTACAATTTGCGCAAAGTCAGGAACAAACCTTCGAACAAAATTTATAGTACCCATGAATGATTGCATACCTTTTTTGTTGTGGGGTTAGGGAATATGATATATTAATTCTATTATTTCTGGGTATATGGAGATTCCCTTCTTAGAAATAATATGGCCTAACAGTTTTCCCTCTAATACTACGAAGATGCTTTTCTTTGGATTCAAAGAGATGTTGTATTTTCTACAGCGATAAAAAATCCGTTTTAAATGAAAAATATGATCTTCCCTTTTCTTTGAGAAAATTGTTACATCATCTAGATATACCACTACACTATGGCCAATTAATCCTCGAAAAGCGATATCCATTGCCCTTTGAAAAGTGGCTCTAGCATTGATGAGATCGAAGGGAATTCTTCTATAAGCAAATGTTCCCCACTTTGTTCGAAATGTGGTTGGTTTTCAACCTGTCTTGCTCAGCTACCAACACTTGGTTATAATCTGAAAACCCATCTAATAGGGAGAACAGTTTAGAACCCAAGACCATTTGTAGGATTGTTCCATTGGTGGAACTGGGTAATTATCTTTATCTGAAGCTCGGTTCAGATTTCGGAAATCTACACATAATCTTATCTCACCAAATTTCTTCCTTATTGGCACCAAATTTGCTACCCACTTTGAATGCCTGACTCTGAAAATTATTTTTGCATCAAGAAATTTCTTTACCTCATTTTGAATTAGAGGTTCCAACTTGCGATGCATTTTTCTCGATTGATGCTAGAATGGTTTAACGCCCGCTTTAATAAGAATGATATGTTGGATAATACAGGTGTAATAGATCTTCAAGTCTTCATATGTCCAAGCAAAAATATCCTTATGTTGTTGAAACAAATTGATAAATCCACTTCTTTCTCCTGGTGAACAACATTTTCCCAAGTTTACAAACTTGGGTTCAACCTCTGTCCCTAGATTAATCAGTTCATACTACATAGATGAACTATTTGTTTTGACATTGGCAGGTCTTCTAACTTTGTTGTTTAGATCAAACATCCCTTCCAACGTTCTCACTCCTTTAGGCATGAAATTTCCACTTTGAATATTAGCTTGATGCTCTTTATCATCAATCACTAAGTTCTTGAAAGTTTCATCATTCATTAGAAAATCTATGATTTGTTGATCATCATCAAACACTCTCAAGTTTGTAACATTGTCTGGTATTGATGGCCTGGAAATGAGTTCAATTGAGCATTTTTTATTAGTGGGTACTAACCTTGGAGCAGAAACAGCTAAAAAATTAGCTGCATCATTTTGCAGGCTATGAATTGAATTGATATTGAAAGCATTAAAATTTGTTATCAAGTCCCAGACTTCAGTTTGGTATCATTTTAAGTGCGGTGACAAACAATGAATTGTGTTTCTAATATGTCTAACAACTACCTCAGAATCACCAAATACTTTAAAATTTCTAACTTTGAGATCAATGGCTTTTCTTAGGCCCTGGACTAGAGCTTCATACTCAATTGTGTTATTAGTACCTTCAAACTCTAGTCTGCAATAAAGAAAATGTTTGTTCTTATCTAGATCAATCGGGACACAACCGGCTCCTGATCCCTCTTGTGTTTTGAAACCATCAAAGTACAAAAATCAAAATCTATCTTCTAAATCTACTTGATTAGTGTTGCTTTCTATGTTAGAAACTAAATTAACTATTTTACAATCAATATTATCAATCCGTGAAAAATGAAGGAGTTCGGACTGTGTGACTAACTCACGAATGGCTTCTCCAGCTTGATAATTTCCATGTTCAATTTCTAAAAAGTAGTTACCAAAGACGGAAGATGAAAAGTTTGTAGGTTCGTTCTTTCCCTCCATTTGAGTCACATTGTGTTTCATGTGCGGTTCCCTCATTACCTTAATTTGATTTTGACTGTTATTATATGGCATCCACATGTGCGACCAATCAGTCATGAAATACCCATTCAATTTTGTAGACCAACCACTACTCAATATCAAACCACATGCCTCTGGTATGTCCACCACCATAATGTCTATAAACTAGCAAACTCTCTCACATGAAGCTAACCAAATCATCACATTTTTCATTTCCCTTGTTACCTTAACTGCAAATCTATCCAATTGAATGATCTTACAAGAGGATGGCGTAGGTTGACCATTGATCTTTTTACATGCTGAGAGTGGCATGACATTAGACAAAGCCCCATAATCCACTAAACAATTGAGCACATTATGATTGAAAATCTCAAAAGTCAATAAGAATGTCAAAGTTTGAGACTTGGATTTCCCTCCAATGCTTTCTTCATTCATTTCTTTATCAGATTGAATGTCTTCCTGCGAACTACTAGGTTGTGGATTGAAAGCCTCAAGAAGCTTCTTTCTTTGCTGGGGTAAATTACATGATTCGAATAAAGAAATATTTGTTTTCATTTTCTTGATGTCTTCTACTATGTCATACCCCATATCATGATCTACTGGACCATTCTTACTGCTTTCTATTTTGTTTTCCACTATCTTTGCATGCTTACTGACTGGCGGAACCTCAACATTTTTGTTTATTAGATCAAACTTAGGTGTTGTTTGGGTATTAGTGTTAATCTTCTTCATACTTTCTTGTATCTTCTTAATCTTAGGCAGTATTGATCTATCATCTATTACTGGTCCTTTACTTATGGTTGTAATATTAACTGATGAAAGTTGGATCTCTTCGACATGCTCTTCTTCATTTAGTCCCAGTGTGGGTACACAGTCCCATAAGACCATTGTGGTTTCATGTGTTTCTTCTGGTTTATTGGTTTTTTCCTCTTCCACCTCAGGCTCTGTTAATTGAGCGTCTAATATTTGATTCATAACTAGAGTCATTGATTTTATCCATTGTGGGAAACTCTTTTCAGAATGAGGTTCTTGATGAGAAGTGCAGAAATGATACATTCCTACTTCATTAAAATTCAAAACATAAGAATTATACGCAGGGGGTTGAGATGTTTCACTTTCTTCTTTTTTCTTGAAAAAAGGATTGAATTGTTTCTTTGATGAACTAGCCTCTTTATCCTTTTCTAGATCTACAATCTTGTTTGATAACTTTTGTACCATTTTGACCACATTTTCTAATTCATTTGAGTTTTCTTCCTTACGTCTGGTTAGCAGCAGAGGTTTTTTACCACTAAAAATCTTTACCTCTAGTTATGGAGTGTGTTTGTTTATATTGTCAAGTTCAGCTTCTATCTTATTCGCTTCCTTATAATTCTCCACCAATGTACATTTCAATGCCCTTTTGACAAACATTGATATGCTGGGACAAAGTGCTGAAGTATAGTATTCTACTAAAGTTTCTCCAG
The DNA here is from genome assembly GCA_001517045.1 of Pseudotsuga menziesii. Lineage (NCBI taxonomy): Eukaryota > Viridiplantae > Streptophyta > Pinopsida > Pinales > Pinaceae > Pseudotsuga > Pseudotsuga menziesii. The sequence goes on from LPNX010229916.1 coordinate 288,861, forward strand.
TAGGCTTCATTATAGCGTTGAATTTACTAAAATGAGCAACAAATCTTTGGTTAAAATCCCAAACTTTTTCTTTTTTATCCATCCTTAGCGAGAGAAACTTTTTCATAAGGGTAGCAATGGTTCGTGGACCACCAAACTTGCTCTTAAACACCCTTTAAAACGTATTCCAATTTGTGATTGAATTTGCTTGTAGATTGAAATACCGAGCGGAGGTTTTAGATTCAAAGGTATCTAGAAAGAGTCTGCATCCCACATCTTCGTGTTCAACGGCCAAAAGTTCTAAAGCTCAATAAAAACTTTGCAGGTGGTCTTCTACGGAAATTCCTTTTTTGAGGTCGAACTTTGGTAAAGCCTTTTTTAGGATGCTTAAGAAAATCATGCAAAGGAGTAGCCAGGTTGAGTGGTGTTCTGGATCTCCAGGATGGTGGATTGGGTTGATTAGCATTTGGTTGGTCAGGATTTGGTTGATAGGAAACCATGATTTGATGAGGAGTCTTTGGTGGAGACTTAACAGGTGATTGTAATGGAGAGTGAAAAATAGGAGAATCTGGTCCCAACTAATCAAGTGGTTGGATAATCTCTTGTATGGATAACTCTACCAATTCTTCCAAATTTTCCACCAATATAGAATCTTCATTATAAGAAGGTACCTTCTTGAAAGATTTCCTTCTTGGTAATTTAGGGATTGCTTTCAAACCTCCAAGCTTCTTTACATAAGATCTTGTATGTCTCCTCAAGTGGTTAACTACTTCAAATGGAACTCGGTAAAGGTGTTATGAACCTTCTACTTCATAACCCACTCTCTCTTGTTCTTCAAAAATGAAATATTCAAGAAACTTAGTTTCAGGGCTATCACCAACGGAATAGTTTCTTATAAACGGGTTTCCTCTGCAAGCCATGCATTGGCTGCCCTCCTTTTGGCGCCAAAACTGTTGATGCCTGAAAAAATCCTAGGTACCGACAATAGCGATTCTCCCCAATAACCGTTCCCAATTAGATCATTTATTGTTTGGTATGGGGAATCTGTCCGGTTAGCGGCTCGACTACCGTAGAGTTAAATTGTTTAAGTCTATTTTACGGGTTGCAGCCCTGGTCCACCGCTTATGTAATTTTATGTTTTAGGATGAAATGCAAGTGCCTAAACTAAATGCAATCTACTTTAACTACCTATCTAACCTATCCCTAGGGAAGCATAGATTATATCTAATAGAGTAATGTGTTGTGATGTTGTATATGGAATCCTACAGGTAGTTGTTCAAATTCTACATACATGATCACAACAGAAAATATAAACAAAGATAGCTCTGTTTGTTAAAACATTCATTACTCATTCATATGCACAAGATTTCTATACGAAAACAAAATTATTCGTAATCGCATAAATATTTCATTGATTTAGAATGATCTCACAGTTGTATAGCAGGATAAAACAGAAATAGTTCATCATTTAGCAATCCACACAATCCATAATTTGGTTTTCCTTTATTCATAAAAGAAATAGTTCTCATACATATAACAACATATATGTGCTAGTGAAAAGTCCCTCTAATCTCTACTCTACTCCTATTTATACATTTTACAAATGACTTTTGGGCTACCCCTGCCTATTGGGCTTCCTTGACTCTTTGTCTTACAAAATTTGTCCTCTAGTGACTTGCACTAGGAAAATGTCAATAAGATAAGATAGTTTACAAAAATGCCACATGTGAATAAAACAAAACTCAAGAGGGCCTAACTTGTCCTCCAATGAATTCTCTTCATGCATCAGCTTCTGCAGCGATAGTCTTGGAATCCATAGGATCCAACAATTTAACTGTCACCTCATGTATAGCCAGTTGTGACTTTATTTCCACTGCTTTGGGTGGAGTTACCATGAGTAGGTATTCCAAAAGGAAATATTCGACCGTGGCTTGTGAAACCCAATCCTTTACCACTTTCTTGGTGATGTCTTTAATTTGCTATATGATAAGCTCATCCTCCTGCACTCTGTCCTGGAGACATTTCAAGTGTCCCTCTTGGCCCAGAAACTCCTGGATTCTTTTTGCTACATAAATCTGACACTTATTGTGCGTTGTGAGCATTCTTTTATAGAAATCTACACACCTCTCCAGAGTTTTTCCGACCCTAGCGATCAATCTCCCAGTGACCTTGCTGCTGAAATCTAGGAGTTTGAATTCTATCTTCAAGCTTTCAGTAGTATTCTGTGGCAAATGCTCAGGAAATGCTGCATTAGTTTCTATCCAAGTCAGCTGACCTTGAATATATTCTGCAACTTCAAGTGTTCCTGTTATGAAATCAGTTGAGATTGCTAAAATTTCTTGCAATCTTGTTTCTGCTTGTTTAATCTTATAGACCTTTTCTACAAGCTTTAATTGGACTTGATATATTTTCCTCCTTATTAGGAGGGCTTGCTTTTGGAAAGGAGTAATATCAATTTGGCGTTCATTGGCTACCTTGAGATGAATTTCCAATGAGTCATTCTGTGCCTCTAGCTCTACTACTTGAACATTTAGCTCTTCTGCGTGTCTGTCAGTTGCAGCCTTTTGTGCCTCTAACTCTGAAATCTTACTTTCAAAGTCCTTCTTTTCTCCCTCATCGATGGTATTTGAAAGCAGCAAGGCATCCTTTTCTGATTCTAAAACTTGGTAGGCCTTTTGGAGTCTCTCATATTCAGAGAGAGTCGCCTCATGTTTCCTCTTGATTTCTCAGCCTTCTCCTCTTTCTTTCATCAGGGTATCCTTCATTCTTACCATCTTTTATTTGTACTGATATGCATTTTCCTTCAATCTATCAATTTTGTAGGCATTCGCTTGTGCAGATGCGATGTTGATTGATGCCATTAATTTTGGATGTTGATTGATGCCATTAATTTTGGATCTTCATCAATACCTTTCATGACATCTCTCTCAGTCACTGTTACTACCTCAGGTTGGGTACCGACCTTTAATCTCTTCTCTGACCTCCAAACAATGGTTTTCCTTTTTGGGTTGAAGACTACCTTATCCAGGAAATCTACTGCATGATTCCTAAACAAGGTAAAAGACACTGATTCTATCTTAGCAAGAGGGAGATAACCTCCTGTTATTGTGTCAATGGATGTAGAGGGAGGATCTGCCAAATCATCCTGAGCATTATCCTATTCCAGACTCTTCCTATTCTTTCTTTCTTAACTCCTTGTCTATTTGTTCAACGTCCTTTTTGCAATATTTCTTTGGATTCTCTATGCAGCCTTTCCTCCTCTTCCTTGCAGCCTTTCCTCCTCTTCCTTGTGAAGTCGTTCTCCCTCAACTTTCTGTTTTAGTTTCTCTTCCTCTTCCTTTTTCCTCTAGGCCTCCTCGACTAGTAGTCTTTCAGATTCTTCTACTAACTTATGGGCATCCTCTTCTTGTTTCTTAGCAACTTCCTCCTGTTGTTGCTGATGTTCTGCGGTGTTGTTGCTTCCTTTTCCTCTCATGGTTGTGATCTTCTGTCTGAACCGCTTATTCAAAATAGTCATATTGCATATATTTCTGAACATCTCCTCATCCTTATCCCAATGATTAGAATATTCAAAATTAACCTTTACCAGTGTATAATGTGCAACAACCTTTCCCTGGGAATCATTCCTATGGAAATTCTTCTCACCGAAGTGGAAAATTTCTATATTTTTCTCAAAGTCTGGCACTCTTTTTACCTTTGAGAATTTGTAGCTTCCAATACAAAAAGGCATTGGTGGATAAGCCGCCTTCTTCATGTCAAAAAGAAAATTTCCAAATCCATCCAGGAAAAGCTGTCTTACTGCCTCTTTATGGACTATGTAATCTGTGGCATACCTGAGCAATAGAGATGGGGGTCTAGTTCATCCGTACATCCTTAGATAGGTGCCTTCTTCTGAGAAAAAACAACCCCGTACTCACTTGTAACTTCCATTGCACCTTCGGACATACACCTGCACTCCTCAAGAAAGATCAGCTGGTAAAGAGGCATGAAATTTTTTTCACAAACAGTCTTGTAAAAACTATGGTACTTGTGGGCCCATAGAATTTAATACGTAGTATAAATGGGTGTCTTGGCTTCATTCCAGCTATAGTTCAGCTTCAGGAATGGGTACAGGCATAAGATACAATCAGTTAAGTACGACCCCATGTAGAATTATGATTTTCTATGGTACAGGTCTCCTAGTGCCACAACTATACATGGAGACAAGCTGTTGAATAGAATGTCTACCCAGTTAAAGATAGTGCCCTGCATGGCCACGTGATATATCTATGGGATCCAACCCATCTTATAGAACTTCCAGTTTTCCCTGCCGATAATTTTGTTGAGCATTAGGGCTACAAGCCTGTAGGGAGTGCGTAAGCTGGTAGTTTCATATTTTCCAGAGGTTTTCTGGAAAAATTGCTTCCTCGTTATCATCATCAGCTTGACACATTCAATATAGTCTAAACTCAAACTATTTATCCAGTCATCTGTCATGCTGACTTCTGGGGAGGGTAGATTGCAAGCTTTGGCTATGTACGTAGGGGTGAAGGAAGCAAAAGCTTTTCCTTATATGTTTGACATGATCATAGTACCTGCATCTGCTCGAGCTAATGTCCAATCGATCACCTCAGCACACGGGAAAAGTTCAGGGCATGTGGCTACCTTCGTGATCCCTAATATCATTATGTTTATATACAAGGGTATATCTTCTAAGCTCACATGCAAGACCTTCTGATATTTGATCATGTGATATATATGTAGTCGTTGGAATCATGGTTCAGCTCCTGTGACTCCTTTTGTGTCTTCGTAGATTATCTCCATTCTAGGAAAGACCTCTAAGTCTGAGTCGTCCTCATGGACCTTGGCTTTCTTTTATCCTTTCTTTGGCATAGTTTTGGGTGAGGATTGAATCTGTGACATGAACATAACCAGAAATATCTTAGTGTTATTGTGATCAAACAACATGCATTTACATCAATAGAATATACTAGAATGAAAAAGATAATAGTAAGATGCAAGATATCAATGAAACCTAGATGACAAAACATAAAATTTTAATGTGATGAAGCACCATAAAAATGTCTTTACTGATTCATCTTTGAACATTTCAGATGACCTTGTGATGCAAAGAACAAGTTATCTAGACACTTCAAGTTGTGGCAAGGCTAAAACTAGACTGAAAAAACATTATCTCAAGTGCAGGCTCTAGTTGTTGTTTTGGGAGTTAAATATCTAGTTCTTTAAATTAATCGCCTGGTGTTCTAAGTCAAGATGTAGAAGAACCATCGAAACAAGTTCTAAACCCTATGCAGAAAACTCCTTTCATTAACCTCCCTATTGCACGCAACAAACAGTCAAAGAAAACACAACCATGGTTTTGTACTTCGAAACCCTAGATTAAGCCAAAAACCATGAACACCCTCTGAAACCTCAGAGCATGAAACATGGGAAAATATGTAGCTCAAAAGAAATCCTAGGCCCCGCTCTAAAATGTGACAGTCACCACAGTGAGAGACCATCCAGTGATATCCCACCACTGTAAATAAAGGTAAACTACATGAGATGCAGTTGGTGAAATGCTTATCCGACAGCGACTGTAACAAAAATGTCCCAGAGGTTCGACATATCCATCATATCCAGGTTTTGAAAGACCCAACACATGTAGCAACGAAAGGGAAGGTTAAATAATCCAAGTCAAGCTCTGTAATGGGCAACCTGACTTGGGAGAACTCCCAGTGGTCAGTAAGTCAAAACTAAAACCCTAAGGGGCTGAGATGCATTTTAAATCATGGTTGTAGACAAAGACAGAGCGAACCCTATCATTGCAACCCCAACTCCCCCATAAACGTCGTTTACCAAACCACCTTTAACATAAATGACACCATGATGAGGTTCCAAGCCTACCTGGAAAACAATGGCGTGAACACTGGTAACAATGCTTGGCTCAATGCGGCTAGTAAACTCAAAGTGGCAATCGTCAATTGAGTGCGTTCAAAACGGGTAGCAGTAATAATCCATAACAACCTCCCAAGGCTTATATAGAAAAAAAAACACCAACGCAATCAATGCAGTCGATGCGGTAATTAAGTCACATGGGCGAAACGATGTTTTGGCACCTAAGACTAAAAATTTCATTGGCAACTTTATCAAATCGCCGAGAGAAAACAAGTCAAGAAATAAAACCTCCGATAGTGTCGGCTCCAACATCCAAAATTTACCGCAACTGTTGGCTCAACTTGTTGAAATCATCTGCAAATACTGCATCGACACAATTCATAGAAAGGTTCTAGCAATAAATATCGACTACAAGTCATGAATTTCGTCGCGCTCTTCAGATAAATCTTCAGGTTCTACCGACACTGTCAGAAAAACATTGTTGGGAACTCCCAAAGAAAGGTTATTAGTGAACTCGTGAAGACGCTTCCGATCGACAGTGAAAGCTAGGTACGAGCCGGGCACATTAACTATGAATAGTGAATTTAATCGCAACCATCAGCCAGACTCGGTGCACTGAAAAGGTTTTGACAAAGAACTACCGGCTTTTAGAAGCCAAGTCTAACCGAACACATCGATTCCAAAACTTGAGTTTGGCCACAACCATCATCTCAAACTCGGGAAAAATTTCGACAAAGGCCTAGGCCTTGGGAAAAAAACAACGTAAAATCGGTTGGGAGATATCGGATGGAAAGACCATGTTCTTTCGTCGTGTCAACTAAAATCAATGAGTTCTTTTGACACATCGGGAGAAAAATGTGAGTTTTAACTTAGTGCAAAAAACTTTTCAGACTGGCTCAGAATAAAAATCAAGGCATGCAAAGGAACTTCTAAGGAGAAAAAGTAGTCCAAGCAAGGTTAAAACTAAAAAATCTAAGGAGGGGCCCTAAAATCATAAAAAATTTGGGGTAGTGGTTATAGCAGCAACAAGTTCTTATTGAAGAAGTGTTAAATGATATATCCAATGATGTTGATGACAATATTTTTCTCGTTGGAAAAGAAAGAAAGATTTATGTATTTGACGACTGCTAAAAGTAGGATTCTTAATCTTGAAGAAAATACTATGAGGCTAAAAAGTCGGGCGGTGTGGCTTCAAAGTGGTGACAAAAACACTAATTTTTTCCCAGAATTTTGCTAATTAGAGGAGACTAATTAACCTCATTTATGAATTAAAGGATACAAATGATTCACTCTTTTCTAATTAGAAGGTGTTGGAAGAAGGGGTTATCTCTTACTTTAAAGATGCTTATCTTCAAGATTCACATTTAAAGATCGAAGACCAACTAAAGGTGGTTAGTTTTTTCCCCAGGTTGTTTAACAAATAAATGGTTCTTTAATTGGATAAGAGGTAACTTTGGATGAAATCATGAAGCTTTTAAATCCTTTTTGCTAAAGATAAGGCACCTGGACCAGATGGTTGGTCAACAAAATTCTTTATCCATTTTTTTTTATTTAGTGGGAGAGGATCTTTTAGCCACCGTGGAGGGATATAGAAAGCATGGTTATACTCCTGATAGATTAAATGCCACTTACATCACTCTTATTCCCAAGCAAGATAAACCAGGCTCATTTAATGACTATTGTCCAATCTCCTTGTGTAATCTGGTTTATAAGGTAATCACAAAGATGATTGTTGCTTGTATTAAGCCTTTTCTGGAACAAATGCTATCAAAGGAGCAGTTTGGTTTCTAGTCTAATCGTGAGATCTTGGATGCCATAGGAGTGGCACAAGAATGTATTCATTCTATTAAATAAAAAAATTTGAAGGTTTTCATCTTGAAAATGGATCTTATAAAAGCATATGACAAAATTGATTGGCCTTTCTTGAGATTCATTCTTCTTCAGATGGGTCTCCCTGTGGATGTGGTGGCTTGGATTATGGCTTGTGTCACAAATGAAAATTTAGTCGTTGTCATCAATGGTAAGCCAATAGATTCTTTTAGAGGGAATAGAGGTTTGTGACAAGGTTTCCCTTATCACCTTTGCTATTTCTGCTTGTTATCGAAGGTTTAAGTCTTCCCATCAATTCAACAAAATCGAAGAAGCTCATCTGCGATATCATATTTTCTCATTCGTTGTCCATCACCCATCTCCTCTTCGTTGATGATGTGCTATTTTTTGGAAAAGGCTCTATTGATGAATGACGTTGTTTTCATTTGATTATGTCTTTATTACGCTCAATTTCTAGTATGTCAGTAAGTGCTGAAAAATCAATTTTTCTTTATAGTTCTAAAGTGGAAAGTGACCAAGTATTATGTGATCAGATTGCTGCTTTGTTTCCTTTAAAAATGGATAATCTTCATAAAGGCTTCAAATATTTGGGATTTTTTCTCAAGCCTAATGGTTATTGTAAAGAATATTGGAGTTGGTTACTCAAGAGAATTGATAAAAGAATTTCAAGTTAGACTTGTCAATTTCTCTCCCTTGGAGGAAGACTTGTTCTTATCTCTTCGGTTTTACAGAGCATTCTGGTCTATTAGATGTCGTTATCTATGGTTCCTAAAAAGGTGTTGGACTTAATAAGAAAAAGAATCTTTTATTTTCTCTGGTTGGGAAGGTTAAATTCTTCAAAGTATCATCTAGCTTCTTGGAGTAGCTTTTGTCTTCCTAAAAGTCTTGGAGGTTGGGGAGTTAATTTTTTGTTTTTGTTTGGTGATGCATTGGGGGCAAAAAAATTGTGGAGGGTTCTTTTCAGCAATAGCCTCTAGAGCGATGTTGTAAAATGTAAGTATATCAAGTTTGTTTTTACCTCTCATTGGTTGAGAGAATCCACAACCGTTCCTCCTAATGCGTCCATAATTTGGAAAGGCATTTTTGAAAGCATGCATCTTATAAGGAAAAGATTGAGTTGGATTATTGGTAGGGGAATTCAAGTATATATCGACATTGATCCAATGGTGGGTTTAAAGGATCGGTTTTAACTTTAGAGGATGTTGAGAGTCTATTATACACTCTTTAAATATTTAGGTGTTGTCTTAGGTATATATTGATTCAAAGTTGCATACTTCGTGGATGACCTCCTTCGAATTGGGCCTTGTTGGTATTGTTGCTAATGAGTGGAACAATTACATTTTGGTTTTAAATGGTGTTGGTATTCACCTTTCAAACAATCAAGACTTATTAGCTTGGGATTGGGATGCTTCCTTTGGCCATATCTTTGCGAAAAAGGCTTATGATTTTATTTTACCTTAGAATGCTCTTCTTTCACCAATCTGGTGGATGAAAAAGCTTTGGAAATGGAAGGTGCCTACTAAGACCAGTTGTTTCATTTGGTTGTGTTTAGAAAACAGAATTTTAACTTGGGAGAATGTGGTCAAGGGAGGAGTTCATGGGCCTGGAATTTGTTTCCCTTGTTTAAAATATTTGGAATCAATTTCACATCTCTTTGTGAATTGTTCATTTTTTTATATCAAAGTATGGACTTCATGCCAATATTTACTTTATTTTAAAGCAAGTTGGAAGGGTTTAAATTTTCAGGATTGTTTAAGGGTGTGGATAAACAAAAAACCCAAGTTTAGAGAACTTCCTCTTTACATTTTCTGGGAAGTTTGGAAGACAAGAAATCGTTGTATTTTTTATAGTATAAAACCATTTTTTAAAGGTGAGCTTTAAAGCCGTGGGGCAATTTTTAGAATCAGTTAAGTGGACAAACAAGAGGAGAAACAAACTTCTTTCAAAACCTTGTTTTGACAACATTACTTATGTGGGTTTTTTTGATGGAGCCCAGGTAAATGGTTTGGGAGGAGCTGGGTTGTGCTGAAGATTAAGTTTGATTTGACTTTCAAGCTTAAATGGAGTATTAGGGAAGGAAGCAACACACGAGCATAACTTCTTGCACTGTGGGGTCTTCTGTGGTTTTCTCAAAGAAACGGTCTATAGGTGCTTCATATTGTGGGGGATTCTAAGGTTGCCATTGATTGGATTCTGGGTATTTTAATTCTTAATTTTATACTTTTATCACATTGGAAGAATATAATTTTGGACTTAAAGAGTTATTTTTATTCAATTTCATTCTCTCATGTTTATAGAGAGTTTAATTTTGAAGCTGATAAGCCCTCAAAGGATGTTGTGGGGCCTTTGAAGGATTTATTTCATTATGAAGAATTCTTGGATGGGAAGATTCTTGATAGTGGAAAGTTGTTCTTATCTTTGGATGAGTAAGAGGGTTTTTGGGTCTTCAGTTTTGGGGACTCTGGTTTTTTGGTTACTTTTCAACAACTTCTTTTTGCAGTTGGATTTATGTTTTGAAGATGGTGGTTTTATATGCCTTTTGGGAAGTAAGTTGGAAGCTTTGTATTTGATGTCTATTGTTTTTGGAGGTTGGCTGATAGCTATGGTAAAGAAGTGGACGTCTTGAATGACAGTCTGAACTTTTGTAGATATTTGATGTAACTTTGATTACTTATGAATAACAAGTTACTTTTTTTTGCTTTGAATTTTTTTAACATAATAATAATGTAATAAAATATTCAACTAAAATAATGCATTTATAAAAAATTTAAAATCAAATGTAAAAATATTAAAATTATATAGTTAGACAAATATTTACATAATTCAAAAAATTAATATCAAAACAATCTCCACATCAAAATAATAATAATTTATAACACATTATATATTTGTATTAATTCAAAAACCTAATATATAAATAATTTCACATATAACATCACATAAGTAAATTCACACACAAAAAAAGAGCTAATTCAAATTTATACACTATAATTGCTACACATAATATTACAAAATTGAGCCATAATGATGATCTAGTTGGGAATAAATGCGTATACCTCATTTCTAGGAAGGTTACAATTATGCCCTCGGCAACATGCATAGAAATATTACAACAAAATGAATACATATTTATAAAATATAATATGCAATAATGAATGCCTTTAGTGTCATGGTGCAACTTAAATTATAATGGTTAGAGTGGTTAGGTTTTGGTATATGTATGAAGTCTATAAAATTAAGTGACTATAACTGATTTTGATGGTTTTGTTTATACATCAATAATGATAATGTTAATTTTTATTTTTATCAATACGATTTATCATTTCAACTGTATTTATCATTTCACACTTATGGATGAAGGATCACTATAATTTTTTATTAACAATGTTCCCCAAATAAAGAAATATCAATTCATGTGACTTTGACTTTTATATGAGACCACCTAACTTATTTTGGATGAAGTCAATGATGATTTTGATAGCATAAAATGCTTGTTATTGTAAGATTGCTTAGTCAAAGGATCACTATAAATTTCTATAAACAATGTTCCCCAAAAAAAATATGATAAATTCACGTGACTTTTATGTGAGACCACCTAAATTATTGGTGGTGTTGACAATATTTGGTTAAAAATGGAGTTATCAACATCATGTGCAAAGATATTTAGATAAGCATAAGCAAAGAATGTGATCTTAGCACTAAAAATAAAAGCAATCTAACTCACATGGCTTGATGTTTCTCATGTGGGAAGTCCTCTCCAAGGGAAAGATATTCAACGCACGTTTCATCAAGGAGTAAGGGAAAGATATTCAACACACATTTCATCAAGGAGTAAGTTATATCATTTTTATAGTCACAACTATGAAAGGATTCCCATAGAAATTTTATGTAATAGCATAGTTCTATTATGATCCAAGATCTATGCATTATGGAATAATTTTTTTGGGGTTTTGCCTAATTCCAAATCAACCCAAATTATAAAAAATTCAATAAGAGTTCTAAGAATTCTACATAGTTAAAACTCCAACTTTCTATATCATCAAATTTTGACAACTAAAAAATTGTTACAACATTAAACAAATCCTTTTATTAACTTTACATAGTTTTTTGATTGAATAAACATACTCGATCACAACTTTGACAGATTTTTGTTAAATTATAATTAAAATTTTATCATAATTGAAAATTCATACATCTTGAATAATATCTTTATAAATATTATCCAACTATGAATTTACCTAGACTCTCAAAATTCTAAATAAAAAACAAATTTTTTTATATTATTTTATTATAAATATTATCCAATTATAAATTTACCTAAACTCTCAAAATTCTAAATAAAAAAAAAACAAACAAAAATTATATTATTTTAGTGTAATGTTTTTGAGTTAAACAATGTTTAATTTTAAAATTTTACCTACTTTTTATCACCAAATCTAAAAAATTAAATAAAATTACCACTTTATCAACTAATAATTTTTTTGTTAATTACATTATATTTAATAAATAACATTATATTAAATACAATCTAACCTTGTTAACAACTTAAAAACTAAAATCTTATATTTATTTCTGAATCAATAAAAGAATCTCTGAAACCCACAATACCAACTGTATGTTGATAAATTCAAATCTCAAGAACCAACATAACAATTTCTTTCTCAACCACTGGCATGTCCCACAACCAATGAACATCATTCTGGTTTTCGTATAATCTTTGAAACTTTATCTTAAGGATATAAAGTATGGAATTTGACATCCTATACTAGACGCTCATGTGATAGCCGCCTGACGTTTATGCAAGGGACAGCTGACACTAAATTCTAGAAAAGTAAGGGTAGTAATATTCTTGGTTTCTTTTGCTTATCTTTGTCGGTCGTGTGTGTAATGTTTCTTTTTTCCTCAGTAATTACTGACTAAAACTTGATGAATAGGTAGGTGATCTGTCCGTCTTTGATTATTTGGATACAGAACGAGGATTGGGTGGGCATTCGCCATTGACGAGAAGGATTCTGTTACTCTTTCACAGGTGGGTTTCATACTTTTCACTTTATGTTTGTTTCTGTGTTATGTTTCTTTGGTTGTTTTCCTGTTGATGGGTTTTTGACCCCCACTGCTCTTCGGTCACATATTCTCTTTTGCGAAGGATGGAGAGGATCTGCTGGCTCGTGGAACCTATTTTCAGAGGCTTCCAAGTGTCAATTTGAATGGATATGGCTTTCTGGATGGGTTCTTGGTGGTTTTGTGTGTGGTCCTTTTCTTGATACTTAGGTTTTCAAACAGCCCATTTGGTTGAACATTGGTTTTGGATGAATCGAGACAGTTATTCGATGAATTCTTGTATGGCTGATTCGGTGGTTTCAATAATACCCATATGCTTGTTTTTTTTTCATTTTAGGAATGTCCATGTGATTGCCATAGTTGTTTTGGTATATGTCTGGTTTACTATCGGTGTCCATTGGACCGATTGTGGTTGTCTTGACACTGTCTATCAGATCTTTGGATGGCCCATATGTTGTCTGTTATGCTTGTTTTGGGAATGCCCATATGATTTTTGGATTGCTGTTATGACTGATTGTGGTGGTTCTGGGAATGTTCATAAGATTGTTTATGATGGTTATAGGAATGCTTAGAAAATTGATTATGATGGGTTTTAGAATTTTGTAAATGCAGATGTAGTTGTGTGACTGGGTTTTGTGATAGCCCACACGGTCTTTTTTGGTGGTTTTGTGAATCCCCATGTGACCGTTGTTGGCAGTTTTTTGAATGAGCACATGACGGATTTTGGCGATTCTGTGAATGAGCATGACTGATTTTGGCATATAATTTGTGAATGTCCTTATGACTGAGTCTCTGGTGGTTTTGTGATTGACGGTTTGACAATACGACTGACTGTGTTGGCTTGTGAATACCCATATGATTGATTCTGGTGGTTTTGTGAATGCCCATATGTCTGATTTTGGTGGCTTTATGATTGTAGGAGTGCGCATTTTGATACAGTGAAAAGTAAAAGGGAAGTATATTCTAGGATATGCAGCATTTGATGGGATGAGTTGGGAAAGCTTTTATCAGGGTTTCTAATCAAGGTGTTATTTGATTATTGTACACAGAGCAGGTAGGATTTACTAAAGCCTCAGAGAAAGATAAGCCATGACAAGACCTGAGCTAAAACTGCAGACGATGGCTGATGTGTTCAAGCAGGCACTGATATCTTTTAGGGCCAATATACGGGTTCTTCTTGTTATAGCAGCACTATCCTCGATGTATAATAATGCAATCGAGAGTTCGATAGGCTTGGTTGGTTTACCTTTCAATGTATCGCATGGAAATTTTTCACTTGAATTTGATCACCGTGGTAAACAAAATCACAACCCTTCAGACAGTGCTTCTGGTATACCTCAACGACAGAAACATTTTATAGATGGGAATAGTAATGCCATTGGGACAGGTGGTCAGGCCCGTCAGGAGGAGGAGTCATCCCTAGGTCACTTGCTTTCATCGTATTTTGTGGGACCGCCTGTTGATGAAGCAAATGGACATATGCATGACTTGATTCATGGTGCAGATGGGAATACATTTGGTGGTGGTTCAATGGAAACAAACAAGGGTCAAAGTGAACAAGTTTCAAGTCCTCAAGCAGAGCTCCAGGGCAGAAGTGAATCAACAGAGCACGTGGATGGTCAACAGGTTTTTGCTTATGATGACAGTGATGATACAGGTTCAAACTATATGAAAATAAAGATGATGTTTCTAATGCGGAATGACACGCAGAAGGAGATTACTGAAGATCTTGAAGAATCAGAAGATGTTGGAATCTTTGCAGGGAGGTTATTTGGTGGAAGGGGTTTCGATCATCAAGGGGCAATGCCTCAAGGAACTGGTACTACTGTGTTTTTGATACTAGTTCTTCTTTTTGGAGTGTTGGCAACGATTCTCGTGGTAGCAGCCTTACAGCATTCTGCTGTCCTTGGTGCTGTTGCATACACTGTTGTGAGTACACACATGAACAAGAGAGTCTCCATCCGACAGTCTGTAAGATCGGGCCTTAGAACTGGCATGTGGAGACTGATATGGATAGCCGTTTTGCATGGAACTTTGCGGGCACTGCAATGTTTGTTTTTAATGAAATCACTCTTTGGTAAAGTGTTGGAGTTGGAACAAATGGAGAGGTTGGTCTTACGGTTGTCAATCATGCCATTTGCATTTAGGGCTGCTTGGAAAGATGAATATGCCACGGATATGGGTATGTCATCAAGGATAGGAGCATTTGTTACCTTGGATTACTTGTTTGATGGGCTTGCTTACAGCATCTATATTACTGCTTGCTGGGTAGCCATTGTGGAGAGGCAATATAGGGGTGCTGAAACATTTTACAGAGGATGGAGCCTTGTAAAACGAATGCCATTCCAAGCAGCTACAATTAAAGTAATTGAATCTGTTATATGTGGCCGTAGTTTCAAATGGATGCTTCAGCAAGTTGTTGGTCATTTCTTCGCAATGCTTATAGTATCTTTTCTGGAGACTTTCTTTTTGGTGTGGTGGTTGATTTTCTATTTCTCAGCAAGATCAAAAGAAAATCAGGGCCAAACTCAGCAGTTTTCTCTGAGGAACTTGGAGGACTTCCTTGATAGACTCCGGTAGTCTCAATCTTGACTGTTACATTTGTAATTGTACTATTGTAGATGCCTTTTCCCCTGTGGTATGGTCAGCTGGGGTAAATATATTATGGACAAATACATGCTTATGTGAAGAAGAATTGCATTTACCCTAAAGCTTGAGTTTTTTTGTTGAATGAGAACAATTCATAGCAGTCTTAAATGGATGGCTTCCTAAATATAGCTCTACTTCACAGCACAATTTTCTTTCCAGGGTGCTGCTAAATAGTGAAGTCCTGAATTTATATTGTAAATCATAGGTAAAATGTCTTAATCGTACAATTTTTTCATTGTATTTGGTTGATTACTTTGCCGGACAGGGAGTTTTACAAAGTAAAGAACCATTAGTATTTTTTACAATGTAAACATATCTTAGAAAATGCTGCTGGCTTTATTCTCTGCCCGGCTTCTTTTCCTGGTAGTAGTTTCATTTCTATTCAGAAATGAGACTAGTAGAAGTTGTGGAAACTTCTTTTATGTATAGTAATTTTGTTTATGATGCTTATTTCCACAAATGTTATACAGGCCAATTTTGAACGTTTGACTGTCTTCACCTTCAGGGCCGTCCTCTATGGCAGAGAGTCTATCCATCATGGAACTACCCTCGTTTTGTCTTGACACTATGCTATTTTTTTTTCTGTTTGAGCCTTTTGGGAGGAGATGCCCAAGGCACTCCTTATTTTGCTATTACTATTTAATGTATTCTCGAGTCACATTGACCTATTTTGGTCATTTGTGGACATTAATACAATTTTTTTCTATTATTTCTTTCTTATCATTGGCATATCTGAGATTTATATTAGCTAAAAGTTCAGTATCATACTTCATTTGATTCGTTCTCTCAAATCTTTCCATCCTTTCTTTTTTTCTCGAGCAGCCTTAGTGATGTGGAGGTATTGAGAATATAAAATTTGGTTATACACTGTTTTTTAAGGACATAGTTTTATTGCATTTCAAGAAATCTAACTAAGGTATTGCCTGCAAGGCTGAATTTAATTCTACGTCCTTTTCTTGTTGTTGCTGTGTTTCTGTGTTTGCTGCAATGGCAGTCACACTTGAAGTATATTTTATGTAACTATATTTGTATAGAGTACTCAGAGAATAATAGGATCCAGTTTATGTTTCTCTTGTTAGGAAGTTAGGATTTGGTGCTGCTGGCTTTGCTTTCTTACCGGCTTCCTTTCCTGCCGTTGGTTTCGTCTTCTATTCAGAAATGAGACTGGTAGAAGTCCTGTAAAATTCTTTTGTGCATATAATTTTGTTAATGTAGCTTATTTCCACAAAGGTTTTACAGTCCAATTTTAAATATTTGACTGTATTCATCTTCAGGGCTGTACTCTATGGCAGAGGGGTCTATCCATCATGGATCCACCCCCACTTTGTTTAGACATAGTATGCTATATATTTATTTACTTTATTTCTGTTATAATGAGGAGATGCCCTAGGCACTACTTATTTCGCTATTGCGATTTAATTTATCTAGAGTACCATTGACCTATTTTGGTATTTAGTTGACACTTATATAATTTTTTTATTCACTCTTTCTTATCATCAGCACAACTTACTTTTAATATATTAGCTAAACTTTCAGTATCATAATTCATTTGATTGGTTCTATCAAACCTTTCCATCCTTTATTTTTTTGTAGCATTGCCCTAGTGAAATAGAGTCTATGTTTATGTACATTTTTTAAGGACTATTTTATTGCTTTTTTAGAAATTAACTCAGGCCTTGTCTGCATTTTAATTGTATGTCCTTTTCTATGAAGTCCGAGTATCCTCCTTGGTCGTCTCTGCACAACAAACGAGGTGCCTCATTTTATTAGGAGCATTATTGGGGTCAAGCAAGGGTGCCCCTTGTCTCCCACCTTATTTGGGATTTACATTGATGAGTGGAGTCTTTTCTATATGAACATATCTGGGTTGACAATGGGTGCCTCTTCGTCCTATTCTACTTTTTGCTGATGATGTGATCCTCTTGGTCTGGTCTCCGGAGGGCCTGCAGAGATAGCTAGATACATTGGCCCTTTTCTATGATATTCAGCAGTTGATGGTCAACCTTGGTTTTACCAAGGTTCTTATTTTAAACGGGTCGAAGAAGGTCTTCTCAGATCATTATTTCTTTTAATAGGGGAGGAGATTGAGATCACTAGCGCTTAACATACTTGGTGTTACAGTTCTCAGGTCCTAGTTTCAGGATGAGCCATGCTCTTCAACCCCGTGTCCACAAGGGCTACGGGTCCTTACCCTTGCTCGAGAGATAGTGTTTTTGGCACCATTTCCAGGACATCTCGTCCAGATGTCTCTCATGGACTCCATCATCTGGCTAACAATGCTTTATGATTAAGAGGTTTGTTGGCCTTGTTTGCTAGAGTTTTACTAGGCCACCACTAAGAAAGTGCAAACCCTTCTCCTTCAATGCATTTTCAGGTGTAAGCAAATAGTAGCCCCTCCCATCATTCTTGCGGAGTTTGGTACCCGCCTCCTCTAATTTGTGACTGTGTTTAGCCTGGTCTCATTCCTGCATCGTGTTTACTGTTTTATTGACTCAACGGTGGGTTTGTAATATCCCAAATAATGATATTTTCTATTTCTATGCAAATTTACTAAAATAGCCGGCCATGCAAATTGACATGCAAAATTTCCCTATTTTATAGCTGAAATTAGGGTTAGGGTTTGCACGATAGAATGAACACTTACCACTGATAAGCCGACTGAATATGCTCCAGAGAGAATACACATGCAAGATGAGCTGAGCTGATGAAGAAATAACCTGGTTTTCTGCTGCAATACACTGGTTGGCTGAATCAAACAAGTGTGACGTTTTTGCTGAAGGGATGGTTAGTTTCAGCTGGAAATAAGTTGGAAGGAAGGTGTGCCCGTGCCGGAGAGGATGGCCGGAGCATGCAGGAGTTTTCACCCCTCTAGATGCCCTATCGAATTGGTCTACCAATCTGTTGGTCACGCCCCCACAACCCTGTAAATTGCTGCTAGCTGCCTTGGATGGACAATCTGATGGCTGATAATCACCCAATGCAGTAGAGTGATCCTATCAGTGAGGATGCAGGCCGCATGCGTAAGAAATATGGTGATCCAGAGTCCTGGTGAATGACTAGGGTTTCCTAGCTAAATGCCCCCAACTGTACGAATGAGTTTGCAAGAACCTTCGGACTTATACTGGAATACTGGATAATGATGAATGCAATAGACAGGGTGACAAACCTGGATGGTTTATCCTGAAGGAGACTATGGCAAATATCTCACTACCGAAATCCCGTTAGCTGAAGACACCCTCTCCAACCCCAACTGCTGTGGCTGCACGCTGTGATGCTACTCAAGAGCTCCAAAATCAATAATCATCAAAAGTAAAGTCTCCATTCACTTTATCTTTCTTTTATAACTTTCAACTGCGAAAACCCTAACTTTGACCTAATTAGGTCACTTTAACTTCTAATTTGCAGTTGACTTGCATGCATGCGCATGGAGACTTAATTGGGTGCATGCATCATTAAATAATGCTTAGATGTCATGCATGTCGGTGGTCGTCTTCGACCCAATGGTGATATAATATTGATGCCTTAGATTTTCTGTAAATGGGATTAGTCTTCAATTGATTCCCTAACTGTTAGTATTCGCTCGAACCCATAGGAATCACATAGGTTAGCGGGTGTTCTTAGGGTGGTTTAGTTGGAAGGGAACATTACAGTACTCCCCTCTCGAAATTGCTTGTCCTCAAGCAATCTCCGACCAATATACCGAATCATTTGTCCCTGTCTCTTCTTGTCCATTTTTATCAACCAATTTATTCCGTTGTTGGGTGGCCCTTCTTTTCCTTCGATTTGGTGTTTCTTTTCACCCTTGCTCTGTATTTCCTCCTTGTATCTTTTGGGATACCTGTGAGGATCGAACATGCTAGTTTTGGCTCCATGTCCAAATCCCCTAGGGCTCATCCTACCTTTGTCTGGAGGTCTACCTAGAAAGCCCTTCGTACACCACTGTTCCTTCCTTGACTTCTTATGTGTTGGAGTTGGCCATTTCCTTGTGCGAGTCTTGTCCTCATGCCTGAATATGGTGGTCATCCCCTTTGCTGTGGCTAACCCTGAAGCTTCATTGGGCATTCCCCTTAGGACTACCCTCTTCCCATCCGGTGCCAGGAACTCCATCTCTAATGTTTGGTAGTTGGTTGAGTATTTCCCAATTAAGTACAACATTTGTACTCCCAAAACAGTGCTCATGTCTGGCACATCTACCACATAAAAGTCGTCCACCAATGTATAATTCCCAAGCTGTACCTGTAACTGAGTATCCTCTGTGTGCATTTCATCCTGTGATTGCCAGCCATGACAACGGTAAAGCCCTCAGTGGGAAAGCTTTTCCTCTCTACCCAAGAGGCATCTATAAAGTTGTGGGTGGCCCCACCATCAATCAAAGAAATGGCACGCTGACCCTGGATACTTCCCTTGATCCTGATAGTATGGAAGGTGGGGACTCCTGTGAGGGTAGCAATAGTGGCTCTCTATGCCAATTGTTCCAATTCTGTACTGTGTAGTTCTCCATCCGGTTTCTGCTCCGACTCGTCTTCCTGATTGCTATCTGGATGTACCTCAATGAGGTGTACTTTCCCTTTTCCCATACATCTGTGGCCTGGTACCCAAGGTTCTTTGCAAGCAAAACATAAGTTCTTCCTTCTCAAGTCTCGTCATGTGTTCTCGTTCAACCATTCCCTCTGTGGGATTATCCTTTCCCTATTTTCTGGAAGATGGGTAGGTTTTTCCTTGTTTTCTGGGAGACTGGTAGTTTTTTGTGGCTGCTTGTTCTTTGGTACAGAATCTTGTAGGTCCAGAGTCCTACTGATAGCATCTTGCAAAGTAATTGGCCTGTAGGCCTTCACCCATCCGTGGAGTGGGTTGGATAGTGCCTTTGTAAATAGCATAATCAACGGACTCTCTGATATGTCAGATAACATAACTGAAACTCTCTGGAACTCGGATATAAATGTCTCAGCACTGCCTGTCTGCTTGAGCTGCGCAAGATCCCTGAAATGAATCTCTGGGTCCTTCTTATCAAAGCGCTCCATGAGCCTTTGAGTGAAGTCACTGTAGGAAGTAATAGTGTTGTGACCCAATGTCACCAGTCCGTGGTACCACCACTCATGTGCTTCCCCATTAAAATGTAAAGTAGCGAACTTGATTGCATATGTCTCTGTCATGGGGTTAAGTTGGAAGTAGGTGTCTAACTTTTGTACCCAAATCCGGGCTGAACAACTGGATGTCCCATCAAAGTTGGGGATAGTTAGTCTCCCCAATGTGCGTTGCAACTCAAAATTCTGATTGAATGCTCTATTGAACCTTCTTGGCTTGTTCTTGCTTTTCATGTTGCAAAAATCTGAGAAAGTCATGGCTGAATGGAATTCATCTCCTAAATCCATGTATTCCTGCAAATAAGCCCCAAAGGGTTCATTAGGCTCTACTTGCATGACTGGACATAGTAGGCCTATTGGAAGGTCTGGTATATATGTGGGGTGTATTCTGTATATTGCTGTATGCAACCTTCCCACTGCTGCTTGTAGACCCTTGATCTACCGGTGAGGGAGGTTTACTGTTTTTACCTAGTTCTGGTTTCGCCGCTAATCTATTGATTGCATTGAGTACATCTTTTTGCCCTTTGGCTAAGTCTTGCAATGCAGATACTAAGTTGCGAAACTCTATCTTGTCGTCATCTTCTCCCGTTCCTTTTCCCCTGTCAGAGTGTGTACCTGTTTGTTCCATGTCTGAGCTGATATCTTCTAGTTGGATATCCTCAAAGTCCTTCGTGTACCTACTCCTTCTTTTCCTGTAGGTTACAAAGGGGTCCTCTTCTGTATTCATCTACTTCTCATTTCTTAAGCCTACAGTTGGCCAAGAAGATAGCTCTGATACCACTGTAATATCCCAAATACTGATATTTTCTATTTCTATGCAAATTTACTGAAATAGCCAGCCATGCAAACTGCTATGTAAAATTTTCCTATTTTATAGCTGAAATTAGGGTTAGGGTTTGCAGGATAGAATGAACACTTACCACTGATAAGCCGGTTGAATATGCTCCAGAGAGAATACGCATGCAAGATGAGCTGAGCTGATGAAGAAATAACTTGTTTTCTGCTGCAATACCTCGGTTGGCTGAATCAAACAAGTGTGACGTTTTTGCTGAAGGGATGGTCAGTTTCAGCTGGAAATAAGTCGGAAGGAAGGTGTGCCTGTGCCGGAGAGAATGGTCGGAGCATGCAGGAGTTTTGACTGCTCCAGATGCCCTAGCGAATTGGTCTACCAATTTGCTGCTCACGCCCCAACCCTGTAAACTGCTGCTAGCTTCCCCGGATGGACAATCTGATCGCTAATAATCACCCAATGCAGTAGAGTGATCCTATCAGTGAGGATGCAGGTCGCATGCGAAAGAAATATGGTGATCTAGAGTCTTGGTGAATGACTAGGGTTTTCCAACTAAATGCCCCCACCTGTACGGATGAATCTGCAAGAACCTTCGGACTTATACTGGAATACTGGATAATGATGAATGCAATAGACACAGTGACAAACTTGGATGGTTTATCCTGAAGGAGACTAGGGCAGATATCTCACTGCCGAAATCCCGTTAGCTGAAGACGCAGTCTCCAACCCCAACTGCTATGGCCGCACGCTGTGCTGCTACTCAAGAGCTCCAAAATCAATAATCATCAAAAGTAAAGTCTCCATTCACTTTATCTTTCTTTTATAATTTTCAACTGTGAAAACCCTAACTTTGACCTAATTAGGTCACTTTAACTTCTAATTTGCAGTTGACTTGCATGCATGCGCATGGAGACTTAATTGGGTGCATGCATCATTAAATAATGCTTAGATGTCATGCATGCTGGTGGCCCTCTTCGACCCAATAGTGATGTAATATCGATGCCCTAGATTTTCTGTAAATGGCATCAGTCTTCAATTGATTCCCTAACTGTTTGTACCCACTCGAACCCACATGAATCACATAGGTTAGCGGGTGTTCTGTGGGTGGTTTAGTTTGAAGGGGGCATTACAGTCCTCCCCTCTCGAAATTGCTTGTCCTCAAGCAATCTCCGACCAATATACTAAATCATTTGTCCCTGTCTCTTCTTGTCCATTTTTATCAACCAATTTATTTTGTTACTGGGTGGCCCTTCTTTTCCTTCGAATTGGTGTTTCTTTTCACCCCTGCTCTGTATTCCCTCCTTGTATCTTTTGGGATATCTATGAGGATCGAGCATGCTAGTTTTGGCCCCTTGTCCAAATCCCTTGGGGCTCAGACTACCTTTGTCTGGAGGTCTACCTAGAAAGCCCTTCGCACACCACTGTTCCTTCCTTGACTTCTTATGTGTTGGAGTGGGCCATTTCCTTGTGCGAGTCTTGTCGTCATGCCTCAATATGGTGGTCATCCCCTTTGCTGTGGCTGACCCTGAAGCTTCATTGGGCATTCCCCCTAGGACTACCCTCTTCCCATCTGGGGCTAGGAACTCCATCTCTAATGTTTGGTAGTTGGTTGAGTATTTCCCAATTGAGTACAACCATTGTACTCCCAAAACAATGCTCATGTCTGGCACATCTACCGCATAAAAGCCGTCCACCAATGTATAATTCCCAAGCTGTACCTATAACTGAGGTATCCTCTGTGTGCATTTCATCCTGTGATTGCCAGCCATGACAACGGTAAAGCCCTCAAAGTCCTCAGTGGGAAATCTTTTCCTCTCTACCCAAGAGGCATCTATAAAGTTGTGGGTGGCCCCACCATCAATCAAAGCAATGGCACGCTGACCTTGGATATTTCCCTTGATCCTGATAGTATGGAAGGTGGGGACTTCTATGAGGGTAGGAATAGTGGCTCTCTGTGGCAATTGTTCCAATTCTGTACTGTGTAGTTCTCCATCCGGTTTCTGCTCCGTCTCGTCTTCCTGACTGCTACCTGGAAGTACCTCAATGAGGTGTACTTTCCCTTTTCCCATACATCTGTGGCCTGGTACCCAAGGTTCTTTGCAAGCAAAACATAAGTTCTTCCTTCTCAAGTCTCGTCATGTGTCCTCGTTCAACCATTCCCTCTGTGGGATTATCCTTTCACTATTTTCTGGAAGATGGGTAGGTTTTTCCTTGTTTTCTGGGAGACTGGTAGTTTTTTGTGGCTGCTTGTTCTTTGGTACAGAATCTTGTAGGTCCAGAGTCCTACTGATAGCATCTTGCAAAGTAATTGGCCTGTAGGCCTTCACTCATCCGCGGAGTGGCTCGGATAGTGCCTTCGTAAATAGTATAATCAACCGACTCTTTGATATGTCAGATACCATAACTGAAACTCTCTGGAATTCGGATATAAATGTCTCAGCACTGCCTGTTTGCTTGAGCGGCGCAAGATCCTTGAAATGAATCTCTGGGTCCTTCTACTCAAAGCGCTCCATGAGCCTTTGAGTGAAGTCACTGTAGGAAGTAATAGTGTTGTGACCCAATGTCACCAGTCCGTGGTACCACCACTCATTTGCTTCCTCGTCTAAATGTAAAGTAGCCAAGTTGGAAGTAGGTGTCTAACTTCTGTACCCAAATCCGGGTTGAACAACTGGATGTCCCATCAAAGTTGGGGATAGTCAGTCTCCCCAATGTGCGTTTCAACTCAAAATTCTGATTGAATGCTCTATTGGACCCTCTTGGCCTGTTCCTGCTTTTCATGTTGCAAAAGTCTAAGAAAGTCATGGGTGAATGGAATTCATCTCTTAAGTCCCTGTATTCCTGCAAATAAGCCCCAAAGGGTTCACTAGGCTCTACCTGCATGACTGGACCTCCTACTGCATCTGCCAAGAAGTGAGGCATATTAGTCCTGTTGGAAGGTCTGGGATATATGTGGGGTGTTTTCTGTATATTGGTGTATGCAACCTTCCCACTGCTGCTTGTAGACCCTCGATCTACCGGTGAGGGAGGTGTACTGTTGTTATCTAGTTCTGGTTTCATCGATAATCTGTTGATTGCATTGAGTACATCTTTTTGCCCTTTGGCTAAGTCTTGCAATGCAGATACTAAGTTGCAAAACTCCATCTTGTCCTCATCTTCTCCCGTTCCCTTTTTCTTGTCAGAGTGTATACCTGTTTGTTCCATGTCTGAGCTGATATCTTCTAGTTGGATATCCTCAAAGTCCTCCGTGTACCTACTCCTTCTTTTCCTATAGGTTACAAAGGGGTCCTCTTCTGTATTCATCTACTTCTCATTTCTTAAGCCCACAGCTGGCCAAGAAGATAGCTCTGATACCATTGTAATATCCCAAATATTGATATTTTCTATTTCTATGCAAATTTATTGAAATAGTTGGCCATGCAAACTGCCATGCAAAATTTCCCGATTTTATAGCTGAAATTAGGGTTAGGGTTTGCAGGATAGAATGAACACTTACCACTGATAAGTCGGCTGAATATGCTCCAGAGAGAATACGCATGCAAGATGAGCTGAGCTGATGAAGAAATAACCTAGTTTTCTGCTGCAATATCCCGGTTGGATGAATCAAACAAGTGTGACGTTTTTGTTGAAGGGATGGTCAGTTTCAGCTAGAAATAAGTCGGAAGGAAGGTGTTCCCGTGCCGGAGAGGATGGCCGGAGCATGCAGGAGTTTTGACCCCTCCAGATGCCCTAGCGAATTGGTCTACCAATCTGCTGCTCATGTCCCCACAACCCTGTAAACTGCTGCTAGCTACCCCGGATGGACAATCTGATGGCTGGTAATCACCCAATGCAGTAGAGTGATCCTATCAGTGAGGATGCAGGCCGCATGCGGAAGAAATATGGTGATCCAGAGTCTCGGTGAATGACTAGGCTTTTCCAGTTAAATGCCCTGAGCTGTACAGATGAATCTGCAATAACCTTCGGACTTATACTGGAATACTGGATAATGATGAATGCAATAGACACGGTGACAAACCTGGATGGTTTATCCTGAACCGAAATCCCGTTAGCTGAAGACGCCGTCTCTAACCCCAACTGCTGTGGCCGCACGCTGTGCTGCTACTCAAGAGCTCCAAAATCAATAATCATCAAAAGTAAAGTCTCCATTCACTTTATCTTTCTTTTATAACTTTCAACTGCGAAAACCCTAACTTTGACCTAATTAGGTCACTTTAACTTCTAATTTGCAGTTGACTTGCATGCATGCGCATGGAGACTTAATTGGGTGCATGCATCATTAAATAATGCTTAGATGTCATGCATGTCGGTGGTCGTCTTCGACCCGATGGTGATATAATATTGATGCCTTAGCTTTTCTGTAAATGGCATCAGTCTTCAATTGATTCCCTAACTATCAGTACCCGCTTGAACCCACATGAATCACATAGGTTAGCGGGTGTTCTTAGGGTGGTTTAGTTGGAAGGGGACATTACAGTCCTCCCCTCTCGAAATTGCTTGTCCTCGAGCAATTCCGACCAATATACCGAATCATTTGTCCCTGTCTCTTCTTGTCCATTTTTATCAACCAATTTATTCCGTTGTTGGGTGGCCCTTCTTTTCCTTCGAATTGGTGTTTCTTTTCACCCCTGCTTTGTATTCCCTCCTTGTATCTTTTGGGATACCTGTGAGGATCGAACATGCTAGTTTTGGCTCCTTGTCCAAATCCCCTAGGACTCATCCTACCTTTATCTGAAGGTCTACCTAGAAAGCCCTTCGCACACCACTGTTCCTTCCTTGACTTCTTATGTGTCGGTGTTGGCCATTTCCTTGTGCGAGTCTTGTCGTCATGCCTGAATATGGTGGTCATCCCCTTTGCTGTGGCTGACCCTGAAGCTTCATTGGGCATTCCCCTTAGGACTACTCTCTTCCCATCTGGTGCCAGGAACTCCATCTCTAATGTTTGGTAGTTGGTTGAGTATTTCCCAATTGAGTACAACCATTGTACTCCCAAAACAATGCTCGTGTCTGGCACATCTACCACATAAAAGTCGTCCTCCAATATATAATTCCCAAGCTGTACCTGTAACTGAGGTATCCTCTGTGTGCATTTCATCCTGTGATTGCCAGCCATGACAACGGTAAAGCCCTCAAAGTCCTCAGTGGGAAATCTTTGCCTCTCTACCCAAGAGGCATCTATAAAGTTGTGGGTGGCCCCACCATCAATCAAAGCAATGGCACGCTGACCGTGGATACTTCCCTTGATCCTGATAGTATGGAAGGTGGGGACTCCTGTGAGGGTAGCAATAGTGGCTCTCTGTGGCAATTGTTCCAATTCTGTACTGTGTAGTTCTCCATCTGGTTTCTGCTCCGACTCGTCTTCTTGACTGCTATCTGGAAGTACCTCAATGAGGTGTACTTTCCCTTTTCCCATACATATGTGGCCTGGTACCCAAGGTTCTTTGCAAGCAAAACATAAGTTCTTCCTTCTCAAGTCTCGTCATGTGTCCTCGTTCAACCATTCCCTCTGTGGGATTATCCTTTCCCTATTTTCTGGAAGATGGGTAGGTTTTTCCTTGTTTTCTGGGAGACTGGTAGTTTTTTGTGGCTGTTTGTTCTTTTGTACAGAATCTTGTAGGTCCAGAGTCCTACTGATAGCATCTTGCAAAGTAATTGGCCTGTAGGCCTTCACCCATCTGCGGAGTGGCTTGGATAGAGCCTCCGTAAATAGCATAATCAACCGACTCTCTGATATGTCAGATACCATAACTGAAGCTCTCTGGAATTCGGATATAAATGTCTTGGCACTGCCTGTCTGCTTGAGCTGCGCAAGATCCCTGAAATGAATCTCTGGGTCCTTCTTATCAAAGCCATTTAATGTAGCATACCAAAATTGAGCTTCTTAAACTAGCTGATACTGGATTTGCAACTTACTACATTTTGCTTAGGCAACTTGTGGAGATGAAAGGGGCTTTAGCTACCATAGTTATCAGTGATATGTGGGACTAGTGGAAGCAGTCTACCTTATAACAGTGATATTCTATTTGGCTATTTCTTTTCATGGCTGATGTCATCAGTTACAGTTTGTTGCTGACAAATATCTGTTGATAATTGAAACTTGAGGTGGAGACTGATGCTATGGTCGATCATTTGATGACAATGTTATAACTGCTAGATGGTTGTTATTTGTATACTAAATGGTTGATGTTTTAATGATCATTAATCTACTTGTTAAATCTCTGCTTTCACATTTTCTGCAGCTAATTCGACATTCTGCATGCTTTTTTGAATACACATGAGTCAAATTTTATTAAAATATATATTATATAGAAAATTTGCCTGGAATGCTTCACTCCCGGAGTCTTGTGAAGATGGCACTTTGCACTTCTACTCAATTCCCGCTCCCAACAGCCTTGACCTTGGTTGTCATAAGTTGTGGTTTCTAGTGGGATTGGGATGCCTAAAGCCAATGGAGGTGCTGGTTTAAGGAAGGTACCATAAATGTCATGGACTTTGTGGTGTAGGCTACTTTAAAAAATATTCCAGGAGAATAAAGCTTGGTCAACCACTTCTTTCTAAGTTGCCTTAGGGAAGATTTGTTGTTTATTTCCTTTTCTGTATTCAAATTTTGTTCCACTTGTTGCCATGATTCTCTAAGTATTTCTCCATCTCTGCCAATTTCTCTGTTGGGAATTGATCTGATATGCAAAATTTTTAGCCTTGGAGTATACCACTATTTTTTTTTCCTGGAAATTGTCTAGCTTTGCTTTAAGTATTGCTAAGGCGTTCTGTAAAATTTGGCTTTGGCCTTCTGTTTCTGCTGAATATGTTTCTTCTGAAGTCTCTTGTACAGCCTGCTATATATTATTCATATTTTTGTATACATCCAAATAAAATGCCATTCATTGTCCAATAATATAATTCATATGACCTACTATGACCTGTTCTGTCCTGCTGAATTCTGTCTCAAGTATACCCTTAGTGAAAGGCATCATTTTTTTGATTTTCAAACAGTGATGAGGTCGATGTTGAGCATGTCTTTGCTGATTGCATTTTTAAGGGGTCGACCATTTGTATGACTTGTGCTTCTGTCGTAAGTATTAACTTCAACAACTCGGTTTTTTGTGGTCGTGGCTATCTTTTTGCAGGAGAAATTCCTGAGGTGATCTTCTGGGTGCTGCTGTCTGGTTTTCCTTTTTGTTGGTTGGGATGGCTCGACAGGTCCTTCAATATGTCAGCTGCTGCTTTTGCCCCTGATGATAGAGAAGATGTTGCTGGAGTCTTTTATGGGTTGTTCCCTCCTGTTGGATGGGGTGCTGAACCAAGTTTATTTGATGTTGCTGGGGTCTTTTCTAGGTTGCTCCCTCCAGTTGGATGGGGTGCTGATCCAAGATTATCATTATCTGTATGTTGCTCTGTTCTATGCCTTGACTAGTGCTAATTTGCTAAAAGCCTAACTGTGTTGTTGCTTGGCTGATTTCTGTCGAGGCTAGTTGTGTTTTGGTTGCTGAATTTGATCCTTGTTTTGTTGTTGATGCCGCTGTTGCTGCTCTGGAGTGCCAGAAGTTGAATTTTCTGTTGGTTTTGGAGCATCTATTGGATTTGGAGGGTTCAGAGTTGAGGTTGCTTTGTTGTATTCTGGAACTTAATATTTCATTTTTCTACTTTTCTCTTTTTCTTTGTGCCGTTTTTTCCCTTTCTTCTTTTAGCCTCTTCTTTTGCTTTTCTTCTTCCCTACTATTTCTGCATGTTTCTTTCTTCTTCATTTCTTCTTTTCTACTTTGTTTCTTCATTTCTTTCTTCAATCTCCTTTGGTTTGCTGAATTTTTCTTTCTTCTTTTTCTCATGCTTTTCTGATATTTTCTTCTCTACTTTTTCTTTCTGCTTCTCTCATTCTTTGTTTCACTTCTTGTTGTTTCCTGAAGAGTTCTCGATCCTAAGATGATGAGGAGGAATTCTCAATCCTTGGTTGAGGTGTTGATCTCAGATTCCCATCAGTCATTGTTGTCGAAAGAAAGTATCTGATCCAAAGGAAGGCACTGATCCTTAGTGTTTATTAAAACTGTGCACGGTAAGGAGCTCTTGACATGGGATGGAGGTGTTGATCCCAGATTTTTAAAAGAGGAAGCATGGTCATTGGTTATGGAATGGGAGTGCCAATCCCTAGTGGAGGTGTACCTATCTTGGTCTCCAGTGGAACTGCTGATCCTTGGTTATTTATTGGGAGAACCTGAGCATGATCTGATAGAGGTGTAGATCACCTATCCCCTGGTGGAGGTGTTGGTCCCTAGTTACTGTTGACATAAATATAATAAATGTTGTCGAACTAACACTTTGCTTTTGGAAAGGGAGCACTCAATCCTATGAGAGACAGATCCTTGTTTTATACTAATGTGTGTACTAGTGACGATATTGAGTCATGTTGAAAAAGGGTATTATGGCCAACTCTTGATGATTAGAGAGGATCACTTGATCTTATGTGGGCGTTGATCCTCAATTTATTTTGATTCCTTGGCATCAAGGGTCCTTGAAGGGAGAAGATATTGTAACACCTCGACCTACTTGGTGTATATTGTCTAGTGTATGTGGGATAGTGGCACGTTTTGTCCAATGTATGTGGTACAATGGCACATGTTGTCTAGTTTCTGTGGCACAATGGTGCATGTTTGATCTTTGTCGCATTGTGGTGCTTGCCATATAGGTTATGAGCCACAATGACACATGTTGTATGGTTTATTCGGAAAAGTGATGCACCTTGTTGGAGGAGCAAGTCGGTATGCCGACTTGAACGATAGCCGACTTAGTCGATTGGTCGACTAAGTCGGTCAACCGACTAACTAGAGATTAGGTCGGCCACCTAAAAGTCGTGTCGGTTCATCAAAGCGACAGGTAGTTATTTTGTAACTGTTTTGTAATCATATATATTAGGCTGTTGAGCCAGATGAGAACTCGGTTCAGTTCTCTGTATTGTATGGATCTTCTTATGCTAATATAATCTGTTATTTTATCTATCTGTTCTTGTCTCTTGTCTCTGTTATGTATGTATGTTTTAGTATGTATTATTGGTAACCTTATGTGATCTGTGAGATTACAACATTGGTTCCATTGCTGGTAGTACATGTCTGAGATGTATACAAGCAGATGATATAAGAACAGGAGATTAAGGACTGGTGGGAGCATAAAGTAACAAATTATTTGCAGAATTACGCACGAAGAAACAGATTGACGACTGCACAAGCAAAAGAAAGATTCTTTACAAAGACGCATGAGAAGTTTGTAGAATCCGTGCCCCAACTTCTGAAGAAACTCCTGGATGAAAAAGCCGAAAGGGACTAAAGATCAACAATTACTAGAAAAACTGATTCACGGGGGAAGAACAAACTTGTCGGAGTGGTTCGAAAAGATCGCCGACGAATTCTGTGAGGAGCAAGCAGTAGAAGACAGAACTTCGGTGGAAACCGTCAAGAAGAAATTCTACACAGACCTCACCGAGCAATTCTTGTGTTCCTTACCGACCTTGCTGTTTAAATTCATGATCGAGAAGGGAGTAGGTCATATTGTCGAACCCCGTCCATCACTTCGTGGACCACCATTAAACCCTAACTGGGCGGAAAAACAAAAGAGGTGGGAAAAATTCATTGCCGAAAGAGAGTGGGAATACTTTCTAAGAAAGTAGACAAAACTATCCGGGCTTTCTAAAGTGTCGGGTAGGCTATGGGGGGGTAGCTGGTCATATGTCGGAATAAAGTGGAGTGGATTTTAGTCGACTAAAGGGAATACCAATCACCAGTAATGAGAAGTCAACCTAAAAAGGAAATTGAGAAGACATCGTCACACAAAGGTATGACGGACTTCCAGAAAATAGAAAGGGAGAGGAGGCTACAAAGTAGGGAAGAAAGAAGAGAAAGAGCCTTAGGGCTGCAGAGAGGAATGAGTACTAGGGTGACCAACCAAGAAAGAGATCCGTCGGAGTCAGGTCATGATCGACAAGAAGAAGGCATGGAAGAAGAGGCGCCCCCTATGGAAGAAGAATTGTGGATAGAGCAGCGAGAAGCTCTCCAATTAGAAGTTCCCCAGGAAGTAAAACCTCAGACAGATCTGCGTACTCGGATACAAGCTATTGTCGAAGAGGACCTCAGACTAGGAGCTGGTGACTTTGGTATCTGGAGCTGACTAGACGATAAGACATACACTAGTAGACATCTCATTATCCGTCGACCAGAAGAAGGAAATTGGGTTACGCTTCAAGCAGTACCCTTACTTTTACCGACACATGAAGGAGCACCCCCCCTGCCAAATACAGCTTTGGAAGACACAGAACATTCAGAACTGCGGACAAATAATTATAGTTGGACATCGACAGACGAAGTCGACACTAACCGACTGCTGGTCGAAGAGGAAACGACAAAAACAATCGACGGGAACGAAAGTTTTGTCGATGATAGTTCTGCAGAGAGGAATAAGCAAATAACCCCACCACCCCCTCCACCACTGCCACCTCCTGAAAGCAGTGACAGTGACTTCGACATGGGTCATGGGTCAGCACACATTCCTCTATATGAGGGGGATGAGGACCCTAGACGACACTGGTTTGTCTGTGAGTCGACTTGGGAGGCTAACCAAGTTATAGATGAAGACAGGCAGATGGCGCAGTTCGCTGGTGCCTTGAGGAAAAGGGCATTAACTTGGTACATGACATTTTCTGAGAGAACACCTCGAGCAACCAAAGCCGAGATCAAAGCGCATTTTCTATCATTTTTCAAAACTCCAGATGCAAAACATCTAGCAGCAAAGAAACTAAAAACGACATTGCAGAAGCTAGGAGAAACTGTCCGCGATTATGATAAACGATGGAAAGACCTTCTTAGCCAATTGGACTATGTTATTGATGAACAATTATTAATCCAGTGGTTTCTTGCAGGGTTATCACAGAAAATTCTCTGACACATAAGTCTGGAGACATTCAAGACTTACGAAGATGCGCTTACAAAAGCTCTCCAAGTAGAAATGGATGAGGACATACCAGCATACTCCACCGATCACAGACTAGAAGAATAGCTTGAGAACGTACATAAGTCATTAAAAGAATTAAACCTCAAAAATCAAGACATCTGGTGCACGAAGTGCTCAACGGCCGGACATTCCAAAGACAACTGTCGCCAGGACATCAGTCGACAGGACGTTCGATTCATGTAGACTAATTGTTTTTGCGACATTTGCCAAGAGCATGGACACCACTCGACAAAAGATTGTCTGTTCAACATGAAAAACGACGCCAGGACATCAGCCGACAGGACATTCGATTCGTGTAGACTAAATGTTTTTGCGACATTTGCCAAGAGCATGGAGACCACTCGACAAAAGATTGTCCGTTCAACATGAAGAACGACAAGGCATCTTGGTGTGCAATCTGCGAAACTAAAAATCATAACACGGTCGATTGCCATCTGAATCTCAAGAACCGACAGAATTATCATGCAGTCTATCAGACCAACGTAGTTGCACAAAGTAATGAGCAAAACCACACGTCAAACGATCAGAACAATCAAAGATATGAAGGTCGAAGATATGAGCGCCGATATGACAATCGACGTGGAGGCTATGGAGGTCGAGGTTGATTCTCTGGGAATCGAGACAACCGACCACGTCGACCCATCCAATGCTTTACATGTTATAAGGAGGGACATCGACATGCAGACTGTCCATACAAGGACATAACTGACCTCAAATTTTGTACTCATTGCAGAGTAGGGGACCACTCATTAGAGGATTGCCCTACCATGCTGGAAAAAATAAATAAAAAGAAAAATGTTAATGTCTTGTCGTGTGTGCAAAAAGATGATGTAATAAATACAAAGAATTTGCATATTGTAACCCGACAAGGGACAAAAATAGGAAACGATAACCCACGAATCAACAAAATAAAAGAAAAGAATGTCTACCCTGATCCAGTTAAAGAAAAACAAATATATAAAGAGGCAACAAATGTATTTAAAGAATTTACCTGACAGGAAGAAGCAAACGACAATCGACATAACACAATAAAAGAATTGATACAGCTCGTACAGAAAGATAACTCAGTATCTCAGTTTATCGACTTGCTATATGAAATAAAACATAACAACACCGAAAAATAAACAAAGAATATCTGTAGTCTAAATCAAAAAGAAAAAAGTGATGCCGACCCACTTGTCGACTTGGAAATTGAAGGATACCATGTCCGACAAGTCGTGCTCGACTTTGGATCACAAGTAAATAGCATGACTCGTGACATTTGAGAACAACTGGGCAGACCTCGACTATATGAGTCAGGTATATACCTGAAACTAGCCGACCAGGACCTGATTGAACCTATTGGAGTCTGAAAAAATGTCGACACAACGATAAAATGAATATCGACCAAAGTTGACTTCGAAATTATTGACCCTAAGGAAGGATCTAGCTCCTTCCCAGCGTTAGTAGGTCGACCTTGGGGAAGGAAGATGAAAGCATCGATATCCCTAGACAAAGAAAGAATAAAATTGAAAGGAAACGGACAAAAAGTCATTGTACCTATTCACCCATCCCAAGGAGAACCCTGGACAGAACCTATCGATGAAGAAGTTGATATCCGACAACTTTATCAGGTACACAACAATGAAGATTATACAAAACCTAATATCAATGGAGAACTTCATTTAGGTAACCAACACTCAGTCGGTTATAATTTAGACGCAGAATTATATGATTGGGAAGTCGAGAACTACGAAACACAAGCAAGAGGGTGCTGGACTATCCAAAAAGTACAGAAAAAGCCCACCTAACAGTGCTTCATAGTGTCCATTGTCCCAAGAATATTTGAGAAAAAAATTAGGGAATACCCTACTTTAAAACCTACAAATATAAATAAAACACAAATACCAAGATACAAGGAAAGAGAATCACCAGTCATGCACATAGAACAAGTGTCCAAAAAGATTGGTGAACATGGTCGACTACAAAGTTTAGTAGAAACTTTTACAGGACAAGCTGCTAGATGGTGGGATACCCATCAGACAAGACTGCAGACTTGGACATCAGCTTCGATTTACTTTGTAGAAAGGTTTGGAGGAAAGAAGCTAACCAAACAAGCTCAGATACCTATATTCATTTAATGACAGAATCCAGAAGACCATATTAAGACACATGAAAAAGATTGGAGAAGACTTGGATACAAGGATGAACGAGCATGGCCACACCTGTTTCCATCAACCCTCGCCGACTTACCAAACTGAAACAAATGGTATAAGATGGAGGAGGCCCGAGGTGAAACATTTCTATGGCATGAACTCAGAGAAAATTTTATCAAAGATTTCAACTTTATACCACAAAATAAGAATTTGGTCGAAACAACAAAGTAGATTCAAGAATTTACATAGTCGATAGAAAACAAACCCTTACAAGACAACTGACAGACAATGAACTATAACAATATACAAACCGGGACAATACCACAGTCGACAAGACTATAGTTGGAAAATGAAAATACAGAAGGGAAAAGCTTTAGATGGAAATCAAACCATGTCGAAA
Organism: Pseudotsuga menziesii; assembly: GCA_001517045.1. Taxonomy (NCBI): domain Eukaryota; kingdom Viridiplantae; phylum Streptophyta; class Pinopsida; order Pinales; family Pinaceae; genus Pseudotsuga; species Pseudotsuga menziesii. The sequence goes on from LPNX010229916.1 coordinate 323,655, forward strand.
CGACCAAACCTATTCGCACAGTGCTTAAAATTGAAACAATCGACAAGAAGGAAGTCGACTTCCCTGCCACATTCTTCCAGGTTAAAGAAGGAAGTCGACCAATCAATGAAGCCAAGGCACCCGAATGGCTAGATGCTAAAGTCAAAACTAGAGAGTTCGACATCTCAAATGATGACCGACCAAAAATGGCAAAGATTGGAGACTATTGGAGTGCAGAACAAACAACAGAAATAGTGAACTTATTAAAAGAGTTCCAGGATGTATTTGCCAGAGATTATAAAGATCTCAAAGGTTTAGTCCACGAAATGGGTGAAATGAAAATTGACACTAAACCTGATGTTTGACCTGTGAAGAAAAGACCATATAAGCTAGCTCATAAATACAAAGAGATAGTAAAAAAGGAGATTGATAACATGCTTGCAACATGCATCATCTACCCTATTGACCAATCAAAATGGGCAAGTCCAATGGTTGTTCAACCTAAGAAACATGATCCGACCAAAGTAAGAATTTGTGTCGATTTCAGGGAGCTAAATAAAGTGACACTAACAGACCCATTTCCAACTCCTTATGCAGATGAAATCTTAAATGAGGTTGTAGGTCATTAATGCTATTCATTTACAGATGGATTCTCAGGTTATAACCAAGTACCAATAGCTAAAGAAGATCAGAAAAATACAATCTTTGTATGTGAATTTGGCTCATTTGCTTATAAGGTTATGCCTTTTGGATTAAATAATGCACCTGCAATATTTTTTAGAATTGTTGTCAAAACATTTCAAGAATATATTTACAAAACCATGGCAGTATACTTTGATGACTGGACCATATACTCCATGTTAAAGGATCATTGCAAATGGCTAAGACTCATATTGGAAAGATGTCGACAAATCCAGTAGCTTTAAACATCAGGAAGTGCATATTTGTGACCCCCATAAGGATATTGTTAGGACACATTGTCTGTAAGGAAGGTATTAAGGTAGACTTTGCAAAAATCAAAATTATCCTAGACTTAAAACCACCCGTGAACTCAAAACAAGTCAGAGTGTTACTAGGTCATACAGGCTATTATCGAAAATTCATAAGATACTACTTAGATATGACCTATGCACTAGAAGTACTTTTAAGGGAAGATAAAGAGTTCGACGAGACAGAGGAATGCCAGTTATCATTTGAAAAACTAAAAAGAAAACTAGTCGAAGCACCAATCCTAAGGTTTCCAAACTGGTCGACCAAATTCCATGTCCACATCGACGCATTAGGTCTAGCAATAAGAGCAATCCTAACTCAGCCAGGAGATGATGGAATGGATTATCCTATAGTTTATAGTAGCAGAAAACTAAACAAAGCTGAAAGAAATTATTCGATGACAGAAAGAGAAGCATTAGGAATGGTCTTTGCACTACAAAAATATCGACATTATCTCCTAGCTAATCCATTTATCTTTTACACTGACCATCAGGCATTAAAATACCTTGTGAATAAGCCTCTACACTATGGAAGAATTTGTTGATGGCTACTTCTATTTCAAGAATTTGAATTTGAAGTCGTTGTCAGATGAGGTAAGTTAAATGTCGGTCCCGACCACTTATCCTGAATCGACACAGGAGAGGAACCGACAGGAGTCGAAGACGACTTACCGGATGCACATCTATTTCGGATAGAAGCAGTCCCGGCAGAGTTAGAGGAAATAGCTCAGTTTTTAGAAGATGGACAAGCACCAGAAGGCATGAATACGAAAAAGAAACAGATCTTAGCCATGAAAGATGCACCTTATAGTCTTATAAATGGATTCCTATACAAAATGGGATTAGATGACATCCTCAGAAGGTGTGTACTGGAACATGAAAGAGACAACATTATGCATGAAGCACGTTACGGACCTGGAGGAGGACATTTCCAAGCAAATACAACTGCAAAGAAAATCCTTATGGTGGTCGACACTTCATAAAGATTGCAAAAACTTTGTAAGCAAATGTGACAGATGTCAACGACTAGGTCGACCCCTGCCTAGCACAGAAATGCCTTTGATATCAGTAAACCCAAGTTTGACATTTGAAATTTGGGCCATAGACTTCATAAGACCATTTCTTATACTAGCAAAAAGAACAGGTGCAAGGTACATAATAACTGCAGTCGAATATGTAACCAAATGGGCAGAGGCAGAATCAGTCGACACATGTTCCAGTGAGATAGCTGCTAAGTTTATTTATGAGAATATCATCACCAGATTTGGATGTCCACTAACCCTAATCAGCGACCAGGGAACACACTTTATGAATAGAACTATCAAAACCCTAATCGACCAGTTCCAAATCGACCATCGTCGGAGTACAACATACCATCCTCAGTCGAATGGAGCAATTGAAGCATTTAATAAAACATTAACAAAAGGACTAACCAAAATATGTAATGCTGATAAAGACGACTGGGATGAGAAGATACCTATAGTACCATGGGCATACAGAACAACATACAAACAATCAATCGATCAAACCCCCTTTCGACTAGTTTATGGACAGGAAGCAGTAATTCCACTACACTTCCGACAACAGACACCTATTATTGCAGAAATTTTACATGTCGATGTCGAACAAGGAAGAAATGACCGACTATTACAACTAAGTAAACTTGAAGAACACCGACTCATTGCGATACAACATCAAGAAATCCAGAAACAACAACAAAAGGCATGGCACGACAGAAACATCAAAAATAAAAATCTGTCGGTAGGAGACCTTGCTTTACTATACAATAGTCGAGTAAAAGGCAAACCTAAAAAGTTACATACAGAATGGATGGGTCCCTATGTTGTCGAAGAGATACATACCAATGGACCAGTCTGACTAAAGACATTACAAGGCATAGTATTTCGGAAACTCGTTAATGGAGCCCGACTAAAACGCTACAGAAACTAAAACAAAATACATCTTAAAAAAAATAAAAAAAATCATATAACGACCATAACGATTAAACAAAAGCTATAAAAATCTAAAAATCCAAAAAGCAAAATAATACCGTACACGCCCAAAACTATGACAGGAAACGACCATTTTCACCATCGACATAATGCCATCGACCATTTTCATAACCGACATCGACCGACGACCTCGATTGTCCCATCGCGCATTCATGACCTCGAGCGTCGAAACCAATTCGCCATTAACGCACACTCAAGTGTTCCAGCTGGAACATCACGTCCGCCATTAATACACCTACCGACGAGAACATCCAGCACGCCCCCTATAAATACTGACTCACCAAAGGATCATTCACCGCAATTCAAACAGAGAGAGCATCAGAGCAACTAGACGACTGAAAAGCAAAAGCCCCTTAGTCAGAACGACCACCAAACCGACAAGATGGCACCAAAACAGACCAGAGCCTTAGCTAAGGCCAAGGAGTTACAGACTCCAGAAACACCATTAGTCAGGAGACTAAAGAACATCAAGAATGCTAAGGTGCAGGAAGGCTCATGGAAAAAACTATGGGCCGAGATAAAAGAGTGGGCTTACGTCAACAAGAAGCCTAAACCCGAAGCCGAGAAAATACAACACAACTCAATTGTCAACTATGCCAACGCATCGCTCATGGCCAGCTTCGGTGGCACAAAAGAAACAACAGTCAAGTTTGTCATCAGCCGGTACCACAACGGCCGATTTTACTTCGACCAACCGATCGACATCTCGGGAGAAGTCATTTCCAAGCTAACAGGGTTATCAAACAAAGGAGACCCAGTACCAGTCGGTATAAAAGAAGCACTGGTCGAAGAACTAACAGGGTCACCATGAGGCAAAAACTCGAAAGTGTTAATGATTAGTCAAATCACAGCTCGAACGCTATAGATTGTGGCCAAAATAATAGCTATAACACTCACCATGGCAGGTCGTGGAAGCGACCTCAAACTAGATATGTTAGAAGCAGTCAACACCATTGCGACGAATGGAAAGATATACAGATGGGCTGATTATGTCATTGACATGATTAAAACCATCTGTGAAAAATGCCAAGAGACGGGTGGAATTATTAGGTTTCCGTCCCTTATCTTATGGATCGTAATGTTCTATATTTGCCCTGAAGGAAATAAAACTTTTCAAGAACCGACAAAATTTCATATGTGGAGATTCAAACGCTTCTCCCAGAAAGGAACAATGATGGAACTTGCAAACGGGAAAGTGTTGTTGGAAAACTGGCTCCAGCAGCTAAAGGTCCGCATGACTAGATGGAGGGTGTCTCAAAACATCCGACGAAGTCTACCCAAAAAGTCCCACATCCAGTTAGAGCTCGACCATACAGCGGTATGGTACATGCAGGGTGCCAAATCAAATGCAAAGGCCCTCGACTATTACCCGTCGATCGAACAGATCTTTCGGGAGCTGTCCCGACAAGCTGGTACAAAAGTACCAATTCTAGCGAAGGCAAAGGAAATCGACTTCTCGATTGAGGAGCCGTTAACAGACCAAGAGAAGGAAGATGATTATGAGCTCAACCTCTACATTAGTACTTTTGTGTTGGAGGAGACACCGGTCGAAACCACTGGCCGACTACAAATCATCATCAAACCTCCGACGACATAGAGGGTAGAAGCACAGGCAGAAGAAACATGAGTAGAGCAGCAGGTAACCAACCCGGCTGAAGAAAGTCTCATCTCGACCCAACAGCCAAGGGAAGAGACAGAAGTTGAAAACCCAGAATACGCTATCACTAAAGATATTATAAGAAAATTGTCGAAAGAGATAGCAGCTGCAAGAAAGAGGAAAATAACACAACAACAACAAGGAAAAGGTAAGTGCAAGCTTATCATTGTAGAGTCATCAGACGACGAAGAAGAACTGGCAGCCACCGCCATCGACATAATAGAGGATGCCTCAGCAAATAAAGTGCCGGTGGAAACCCAATTCCAGAGATTTGTCGAGGCAGGAGCACTACAAGGTCGACCAAAGAAGGCCAAGATCACACACACGACGCCGCCTGAAAATGTCGTAGATCTTGTGTCTACGCCTCCACTTCCATCCTCAACAAAAGTAATAGAGGAGCTAGTACTAGAACAACTTTTAGTAAGCCCACTCGACTTGTGCAAAAGTGCTATGTTGGAAGTTGTGAAAGAAAAGTTCGACAGAGACAAAGACCTCCAGGCTTACATAGAAAAATTGCCTGAGATATTCACCAAGGTGCAGAAGCTCTCTACAAAATCACCTCTCTTCAAAGTCGGTGGATACCAACCTGGCCACGAACTCCTGAGGCCAAGAACCTTTGCAACTATCACTTCGACCTTCGAGAGAAATCCCGACAAGGAAGCTGAAGTTGTCGCGCGTCGGACCTCGACCATCACTCCAACTGTACCAGAACCCCACCTCCCAGCCTCTGAACCGACCGAAGGCGAGGAAGAAGAAAATGTCGAGGACATAAACAGAGAAATCAACCAACTGTTTTCCGACTTCGACTTGCCCCCTCAGACCGACAATCCACCACTCGGCCACATTTCCGCCAACCCAATCACACCCGACCATTCACCAACCCCATCGCCACCACCACCACCACTACCACCCCCCAACTCAGAACCCCTAATCCAACCAGCTACACCAGCACCAACCCCACCACAATCATCAGTACCAACCGCATCCACTTCTGGACCACCTGCATCCGAACAACCAGAGGCAACAGTCATCCCACCGCCCCAAACAGAAATACCATCAACCATTGCGGCACAGCAAACAGAAAATCCCGACTCGACTTTTGCAGGTACTCATATATGTTGAAACAAACCGAAGCAGAGAAGCACAAAATGAAGAAAAAGAAGAAGGACCATCATGGACAGCCAACAATGGTCCACATCAATCTAGTCGGGTCGACCACTGTGGTCGATGCAACCAAACTGAGAGATCCAGAGCTAGAACAACTACTGGAAGCGCTAGCAGTCGAAGCAAAGACAAGGAACCAACACAGACGTAAGGAACTAGACAACAAGGAAAAAGAACAAGTTAAGTTCCTTAACAAGTGTAGGGACCTGGTCTAGTTTGTCATACCAGGACCAATAGAGGTCGACACTGACACCACTAGAAAAAACTTATCAGCTGTTTGAAAGTGTGGTGTCGGCGCTCCAAGCAAAGATTCAAGAAACAAAAGAAGAGCAGAAAGAAGAAATCGTTCGACTATTGATGGCGCAGCACATAGCCTTTTCCAAAGCCTACAAAGTGTTGCAAGATCACATGGAGGAGTCTGTAATCACCGAAGAAGTATTGAGAGACTGGCCTGCTTACTACGGGCAAGTCTATCAGCACACCAGACAGACCCGATAAAGGAACCAAGCGCTTGAGAAGAGGAAAACCACTGACGAAGCACTCATAAGCACAATTGAGGAACAAATAGTGCTTGAGACAGCTAAACTCCAGAAGCTTGAGTGGGAAGCACATCAGTGGGTGCATCAAGCCATTCCCAACTTGGAAAAAGTAGACATCATCTGCCTGCAGATGAAATGACTCAGAGAGACAGCAGAAGAAAAGGACCAGTTTATGGGTCCCGACATGGAGAGAATAGCTGAAATCTCCATTCCAGAGAAAATGTCAATTTTATCAAGTTTGACTACTCTCACCATCCACATACATAAAATATTGCAGAGTTGGACGGATTTCCAACATCACCTAGCAGTGACAGCTCCAACAATTGTCGAAGTCTGTGTACAGAAAAGACCGACCATCAGACTTCACAGCCCATAAAGATCAAGCACAAAATAATGACTACTTAGAAATTTTTGTACCTCCCTGTTTCTTCGGGACGAAGAAATGTTTTGTTCATGGGGGAGATGTTGGAGGAGCAAGTTGGTATGCCGACTTGAACGATAGCCGACTTAGTCGATCGGCTGACTAAGTCGGTCAGCCGACTAACTAGAGATTAGGTTAGCCACCTAAAAGTCGTGTTGGTTCACCGAACGGACAGGTAATTATTTTGTAACTGTTTTGTAATCATATATATTAGGCTGTTGAGCCAGATGAGAACTCGGTTCAGTTCTCTGTATTGTATGGACCCTCTTATGCTAATATAATCTGTTATTTTATCTATCTGTTCTTGTCTCTTGTCTCTGTTATGTATGTATGTTTTAGTATGTATTATTGGTAACCTTATGTGATCTGTGAGATTACCACACACCTTCATTTGTTCCATGTAGTGCGATGGCACATGAACTACTATATATGGTTAATGGATTTCATATATGTGGTGTTGACCAACATTAGTGTGTTTCGTTATTACGAGACAACTAATAATTTCTGTCCAGCATTACATTGAGATTGTTAGATGTTGGGAGTCGCTCAATTTTTTTGATACTCTGATGGCAACATATGTTGTGAGGAAGGGCTCTAAGTTGGGGAGTGTACTTGGGAGGGTGTGCATGTCTCCCTTGTTTTGACCATCCCTGCTCCTCTATGTTTGTGTTGATCCTAGTGCGGTGGCGTAGGTGTTTACCCCTATATCCTATTGTTGTTTGGCATAGGGGCCTAAAGTATGGGACATTAAGGGGGCATGCGTGGGTGAAATTAGACATGCAAAATAAATTAATTAGAATAAAGTTGGGAAGGACACATGCCATCTCATTAGTAACCGTGGGGAAATTATGAATAAAGTGGGGAAGGACACATGGTATGCCATTTGTAACCATGATGAAATTGGAAAATTGAAAAGTCTCTTCCCCAACTCTATAAATAGAAGGATAGTGAAAACCTTCCAAGGTGTTACAACTTGAACTAGCATGTGTGATTTAGTGCTCCAAACAATAGAGCTAGCCTAGAGTTGTCCCAGATTTAAAGCCCCAAACAACTATAACCTAGAAGTGTGACCCACTGTCACTTTAGTAACTACCTCCCTACCCTTTAGATTGGCTCTTCTCCAACCAAGGGGGGCTTCGCTAATGATAGGATCATTAAGGCTTTTGAGAACGAAGGACAAGGTGAAGAGGTTGCCTAGAAAAACAATTTGTCTTGTAACATATGATAAAGGGGTGATGGGAGGACCTTGAAGACTAGTGACAACCCCTAGGGCAAATGCAATAAAAAAGGAATCTAGACCAACAAAGGGGTGAGTTCATGAAAGGTTAGGGAAATTAAGAGTGCATGCACATGCCACAAATAAACCCTAGTATGTTGAAAGATAAATGTAGAAATCAGCTAGGATGTCTCAAGAGCGGTGCCACATCAAAACAATGTCAACTACGGTGTGCCTCATATAATGAATAACCTCCACTAAACCCTAACAAAATCTTATTCAAAATATGAGGTGGTCAATACCACATGTACAATATACGAGATATAATGAGGCCCAAGAAGGAGGTGCCTGCATCACATGAAAGAACAAGGCAAGAAAAGGTCCAACCTTAGCCTCCAAAAGCCCTCCTAAAGAGAACACTCCAACATGAATATGTCCAGATAGGAACAAAAACCTTTAGCCGCCAAAGGTATCACTCCAATAAAGATGGTTCAAATTTAATGAAACAATCCTAGATCTTACTATTCAACACCTGGATCTCCTCCAAGACCCAACGATTCAACTAAATGGAGTGTACACCAAGTCAAAAGACTCCATAATAACGTGTAGAACACTCTATGGAGGAATGGATTCTAGATCTATGTGGAAGTAACCTCCAAAGTTGGTTGTCCACAAAATCTGCAATGGAGAATGGCCCCCAAACAGTAATGCCCCTCACAATGGCATGAAGATTCAACCCTGGACTTTTAGGTTTTGACCCTCCTATTGGTGCACTAGCGTAAAAAATATTAAGTGTGATAACATCTTCTTTATGAAATATTGCAAGATCCATGTGTCAAACCAATGTAATAGGAATTGTGAGTCATACTCGCCCTCAAAATGAGCCGATTCTGTTCAGGTCGAGTCATACTCGTGTTGGCAAAGTTTGACTTGGTCAACGCGATTCAAACTCGTGATTTTTTCCCCAACTCATCATTTAAAGCTCCAATTTTTTGAACTACGTGCTTAGGAATTTTTTTTAAGACCGATTTTGACTTTTTTGGGTCATTATTTTGCTTGTGTTATCCACTAAGTTGCACTTAGGTGGATTTCCAGCGAGCCGTCAAAGACTTGAACAAATCAATTGTTCATCACATGTGTTTTAAGATCCATCAAGCCAATCAGTGGCCCTTTTATTATTTTTTACATGTTCATACCCTGTGGGGAATTGTAATAAATGACTTAGTATGATGAAATAATATAAAATTTGGTTTTCCTAGGACTTAGTCACCAATACTTTACTCTAGGGTGTTTTTTCCTTGAGAATTTTATGTCGTTTTTTAATGACTTATAATTTTCAAGTTTTTCACTCGTTTCTCCAAAGCTAGAGTAAATGTCTTGGTGGTTAGGCCTTAGGAGGTTATTAAAACCTACGTGTCAATGATATTACCATGCTAGTCATTTTTTTGAGTCATAGAACATGTATTAAGTCTTCCCTAGGTGTTTTTTATTATTTCGGAAAATTTTATTTTACCCGTAAAAGTCATGCCTGTTCTAATTAAAAATATTCGCTAAGGCATAAAAGTGTGGTTAGGAGAAATAATTAGGCATGGGGGTGCTCGTTTCCTATAACCTAGAGAACTCATTTAACCCCTAAACCCACTTTCATAAGTTTTCGAGTAATTATTTATCTCCAAAATTGAATATTTCTCGAAAATGGTAAAAAAGACCAAAAAAATGGTTAAAATGAGAAATTCGGAAACTCATAAAAAAAGTCATGCCGAAAGTGAATTTTCTGAATTGGCAAAGTAAAGTGGAAACATTCCTAAAGTTTCTAAACACTTTGGAGTGTTTCTCTCGACGAATAACGTCAAGGCAATTTTGTTAAAACAAGTGGGCGCATTTCCTCATAGGGAGGGCGCAACTCTCAAGAAAAGATGGAAATTTGTAAGATGAGCGGAGTGTAAGAGTTTGGTTTCGGAAGTAAGCTGATTTTATCCTTTGCCAACTGATTGCCAACCCATTCCAACTCAAGCCAACAGAGTAAGTGTGCCCCCCTTTGGCTCTCATTTTCTATTTAAGCAAGGTCTCTTCACTCATTTTGGAGGAAGCATTGAACCTTTGCTCTTGTAACTTGCGTATGATTCTTTTCAGAATAAAATTGGAAGGCTTTGGAGGCTATATGTTGTTCAACTGTCCCACTTGATGTGCTTTTGGTTGATGTTCTGAGGTGATATCCAGCGAGTCACTTATTATTCTGCAATAAATTGTAGATTTATCTAGCTTAGAGTGTTATTCTAAAACACATAGAATAAGCATTCATTGTTTTTGATTTGTTTATTAATGCTTGATTAATTAGAGATAGTGAAGCAACATGTGTATTCATTTGTATTAATATCCTTCCAATCTCTGTTAATTACGTATTCTAGGTTTAATTTCTCTTGTCAAAGTGTTTGTGACAGTGCATGATAGAACTCCGAAGGAGGTTGAACTCAGTTGCATCTTCATCCACCTTCAGTGTTGGTTGTCTTGGTCTAATCTTTGTTGAGTTGCAGGCATCTTTGGCTCTCCCATTCTTTCAAAACCGAAGCTGGGTTCTTGTTTCTTCTACATTATTAAAATCAAAGTTTTCTTGATTACTTTACTCTTCAACAAGTAGATAATTTTTAAAGCCTAGCATACATCTCTTGTTGCATATTTCGTTAGACCTAAAGAAGCATTTAAATTCATATTTTAAGCTTGAATATAGCATTAAAACTTAATACTTGTGCTTCATAAATTTTTTCAATCTTTAGGGAGTATTAAGTAGTTGTAATTTTTTATTGTATTTTTACACTAATCCAGTGTTGCAAACATCGGCGTAGCAAAAAAATCGGCAGGGTCCAGGAAACATCGTTTCGGGATATCTCGACAATATATCGGCAAACATCGGCAATAAATTGACAAACTTAAAAAAATACAAAAATATTCAATTTCACCTTTAGAAAAAATCGGCAATATCTCGGGATAAATCGAGAAAAAATTGGCAAAATCACTGGAAAAGATCACCTCGAAAAAATCGGCAATATCTCGGGATAAATCGGAAAAAAATCGGGAAAATCTCAGGAAAAAACGCCTTGATTTTTTCGGGACTTTTTGAGAAAAAATTGCCGAGTTGAAGAACTTGCAATTTCTTGGCCGATGTTGGTAACACTACACTAATCTACTACAAATATATAGCTTGCTGTTTTTTGCACTTTATTGATAGGACAAGCGAAAAGTTCTAGCGAAATTTTGAAGTTTTTTAGCTTCCCAGAGCACCTCGAAATCCCCTTTCTTCAACCTCCTTCTTCCAACAAGTTATTGTAAGCCTTTTTTGATCAAATTTTCAAGGTCAAAAGGCATCCCTCTAAAAAAGTCGGCATTGAAATAATTAATAAAAGAGCAAGGGGATTGCAACTCCCACACCCTCACTCCCCCATTTAGGGGAAATCCTGTATCTGTCCTTGAGTGGTTTGATTTTTAGATTATATTTTACTTACTGCAATAATTCTAGATCATTCAAGTTTATTTCAAGTTTTAATTTCTTTCAAAGTAATCAAATACTAACCTGACATTGCATTGTCGTAGTAATTAGTCTCACAAATTTTTTGTAACACAAATTACTTGTAACACAAGCACACAATCAGTTCTAAAAGGGCTGTATCTTTTCGTACTTTGCTTTTACAAATCAAACAAACATTTACCTCTTCTGTGTATGCTCTACCCCTCATAGGCTAGTCTGAGCTTGGGGATATCCAAAAGCGGGATTGTGCACTTCTTAATTACTCACATTAATAAAATCAATATCACCCAAACATTACGAAAATTCGTCGTAAAACGAGTTTGGTAAATAGTGGGAAAATTCTTTAGGGAAAGCAAGAACAACTAGAAAGTGACTGTGGGGCCCCATCAGGCTACATCCTTGTTGGTGTAGTGTTGAACACAACCCCACGACTCCATCTAGCCCACATTTTCCCATGCAGAGCCACTTTTCCCAAAATTCGGACATATTCCTCATACCATTCGGTATGTCGGGAATCCCCTCTCCCTTTTAATCAACTCATCTTTTAATAATTAAAACTGATAAAAACACATTGCAAAACATTTTACTTTTTCAGCAGCACTTCAATATATTATGATTGCATTTGGCACTGACACAATTTATACTACTATCATTTGCTTAAAGTCTTCTCAAAGTATGAATGCTGTATCTTTATGCTGTTGATCTAAATTCTACTTTGCAATATCTTGTCAGTAAATCATTTCAAACTTCTAACAAAACAATTCATCCATTACTAATAAAAGTAAGATCCTTAGTAATTCTTTCATAGGGAATACCCCCCTTGGCTCCGTTAGGAGTGGGCTAAATAGAGGAGTCAGGATCAAGTGACAACACTTGACTCGAGACTTGCTCCCAAGGACGCACCGAGCAGCTTGAAGATTCTGCTGGTTAAAAGAAGACACATTCCATGGTTATTTCGAGTGTTTTATTATAGCCGAGTATGGATGATGAAAGAGCTCGGATTTCCGATGAATATCCTCCCATCGACTTCTCAAACATCCCAGGATTCCCTAATTATCACAATGGTGACGATATATTTGATTATCTGTGTATCTTTTGGGGAAATAAGCACATTGAGGTTCAACATGTGATATATTTCTTTAAAGTTCTGGATGACTTCGATGTTTTATTTGAAGATAATATGCTGGAGATGTTTGTTAGTACTCTACAAGGAAATGCTTTTCACTGGTATCTCGATGGTCTTCCAAATAAGGTATTACTTCCCTTTCGAGCTTTCTTAGAATATTCTTGAGGCAATGGCATAATGGTGAGAGTAATATGGATGAATTAGACATGTTCCTGAAAAAGTTCATTACATCCTCCTTGCCTTAGTTAAAATATCGTGAGTACCCTAAATTGCCTCGTCTCATCATGGTAGGAAATGATAAATATTGGGAGCTTCCTATAAGAGATTACAATAGAGAATAAATCAAGTATCTTTGGGAGCATGGTGCCAATATCACAGAATTATCAACATTGCATGAAGAAGAAACCCATGATGATCCCATTGAGGTTGTGCATGAAGAGCCATTTATTGAATATATTGTTGAAGACCCTCCTTATGTTACATCAACAGAGAATATTGAAGATTGGGGATGCTTTCATGATTATTTTAGTGATGATGATCACATTGGTACCCCAGATCTACCTCAAGAAGAAGCCATTTTATATCCCCCTTTTTTTTAACAGAAATCGAAGAAATTTTTATAAATATAAAAAAGGCTGAGCACAGCCATCCTTACATAGTCTAAAATCAAAACTTTGCACTGCTGTAGAAGAGTTCACAGAGGCAATTAAGTTTATGACAGAGAGGAAGAGTATTTTGGACTTTTTGCTGAAACTGAGATTGCCCCTATAGGGGTATTGTCTAATAAATTGACCATTCAACAATAAACAAAAATACATATAACCGAAAAAAAGATCAACGAAACCAAAAAATACATATATGGCCAGGTGAGAGATGCCTGTCACTTTTGTGCTTCTTGCCCCAAGGTTGGCTTGCCAACCGAGGGTTCATCCATCTGATAATATCCCACAGCTAGGGATTCCTGGCAGTGACTGCCTTCCGTCATGCTGGTTAACTTCTAGACGTCTTCCTTGAGGTAGTCTACTTTTGCCATGAGCTCATGCAAATCCCTGGTGTTGTCTTCAATTCTCGAAGTGTGACAGTCGAGCTGATTCGAGATGTATCTAGCATCATTAGCGACATTTCTGTTGCTGTTGACATTGGTTCCAACCATGTTGAAAACCTGTTTATTCCACTTTGCAGATCTGCGAGTGCTGACTTGATATCTTGAATATCCCTGGAAGAAGCCATGATGTCTTTCTCTTGAATATCCAGAAGAGGCCATTGAGTTAACTCAAAACTACAGAAGGAAAATATACCTGATCCGAGCAAGGCCTAAGTGAGGATGGGTTGTTCTTGGGATATCCACGACGAGGCAGACACTTCTTCCACAATCTGATGGTGCGCTTCACTGTCGCTTCGCATGCTAAATAAACCAGCAAAGAGAGAGATGAAGTCTTCTTCCGGAGTGACAATGTGAAGAGGCACTTATCCATGTCGAGAGAACACCTGTGAGGATTCATAATGGTGAAATCTGCTGAGCGAGCGAAGTAATATCCTTGGATTTCAATGTGCAGGGGGATGGGACGCCTCTTTAATGCCATTGCAAGGCTAACTGCACCGCTTTGCTGATCCTGACTCGTCGATGGACATGTGCTCTAGCGCTGAGGGAGGACGACGGGGGGGTGGATAGGTGAAGCCCCCTTAGAGTATGGAATTTATGGAACATGCTTGAGGAGAGTTTGGTCTCTAATTGGAACAATACCAATTTTGTTCTCAACCCCTTTGTTGGCCATTTTGTCCGCTAGACTATTGTTCTGCCTTAGAATGTGGTAGTAGGTGACCTAGAGGTTGGAGCTCAACGTGATGATCCGATTATACAAACGACTGCAATTAGTTGCACCAACGTTGCGGCCATTCCTCATTTTCTGAATGATCTGTTTAGAATCTCCAAAGACGATGATCTTATTGATGTTTTCCTTTTGAACAAGGTCGATTCCTAGGAAGAGAGCGAGCCATTCAACTTCGTTGTTGGTTTTTTGACCAATCCCCCAAGCGAATGAGGCCACTAGATTTCCTCCGGGATCAAAGATAATCCCACCCGCAAACCATTACATATGTTTATAATGAGACTTGTGATGAGATTTGTAATGTACATGATGGCACTCCTACCTGTTTTCTGCATAGTGATGATAGTTTGGAAGGTTTGCTGCCTTGTGACCTTTTTTTTTGAAGAATATGATTGTGATAAGGAGGAGGACAAATATAGCCTAGAGCATGATACATGTGATGAGGAGTCCCTTATGTTTGACGAAGATGTTGATGAGGATTCTTGGACAGTCATGGAAAATCCAATCTATGACATGTCTAAAGAGGAAAACAATAAACTAGAATCTTTTGAAAGTTTTATTGATAATCCTATCTATGACATACCTGATGGGGGGAGTTTTGAGTCTCTGGATGGTTTTATTGAAGATCCTATCTATGAGGTTTTTAAAGAGAGCACGGATTTTGAGGCCTTGGAAAATCTGTGTATGGAAGAGGATCATGCATAATTTTCACATGATCAGTCAAAGCCGTATGAGTATCAGTTGTGAAGACATTGAGAAGCAGTACAATGAAGAGTCAAATTTGATGCAGTCAGTGGAATATCAGTCTCAACCATCGTCTTCACATGCGGATGTTTCTTATGACTTGGAGCAGTTGGGGACTTACACAGAGTTATCAGCAGACAAACCCTTTGGATGAGTATGATGAAGTAGTGTATCTATCTCATCATACACACATGTACATTAGTCCTATCCATTCTTGGATAGAAGAAGCTTGCTGGAGGACATGACTATAGTTCCAAAGCACCTCCATATACCCTTTCTTCAACCCCCTTCTTCCAACAAGTTATTGTAAGCCTTTTTTGATCAAATTTTCAAGGTTAAAAGGCAACCCTCTAAAAAAATCAGCATTGTAATAATTTATAAAAGAGCAAGTGGGATTACAGCTCCCACACCCTCTTTCCCCCATCTAGGGGAAAGCCTGTATCTGTCCTTTAGTGGTTTGGTTTTTAGATTAGATTTTACTTGCTGCAATTATCCTAGATCATTCAAGTTTATTTTAAGTTTTAATTTCTTTCATAGTAATCAAATACTAACCCGACATTGCATTGTTGTAGTAATTAGTCTCACAAATTTCTTGTAACACAAGCACACAATCTGTCCTAAAAGGGCTGTATCTTTTCGTACTTTGCTTTTACAAAACGAAACAAACATTTTCTTCTTCTATGTATGTTGTACCCCTCGTAGGCTAGTATGAGCTTGGGGATATCCAGAAGTGGGATCGTGCACTTCCTAATTTCTCACATTTAATTAATCAACTCACATTAATAAAATCAACACCCCCCAAACATTTCGAAAATCCGATGTAAAACGAGTTTGGTAAATAGTGGGAAAATTCTTCAGGGAAAGCGGGAACAACTAGAAAGTGACCGTGGGGACCCATTAGGTTACATCCTTGTTGGTGTAGTGTTGAACACAACCCATCGACTCCATCTAGCCCACATTTTCCTATGCGGAGCCACTTTTCCCAAAATCTGGACATATTCCCTGTACCATTCGGTATATCGGGAATTTCCTCTCCCTTTTAATCAACTCATCTTTTATTAAATTAAAATTGACCAAGACACACTGCAAAACATTTTACTTTTTCAACAACACTTCAATATGTTATGACTCCATTTTGGCACTAACACAATTTATACTACTATCATTTGCTTAAAGTCATCTCGATGTACGAATGTTGTATCTTTATTCTGTTGATCTAAATTCTACTTTGCAATATCTTGTCAGTAAATCATTTTAAACTCCTAACAAAACAATTCATCCATAACTAATAAAAGTAAGAGCCTTATTAACTCTTTCAATGGGACTACCCCCCTTGGCTTCGTTAGGAGTGGCCTAAACGGAGGAGTCAGGATCAAGTGACAACACCTGACTCGTGACTTGCCCCCAAGGATGCACCGAACAACTTGAATATTTTTGCTGCGTTAACTCCAGGTGCATAAGAGGCAGCAATAACTTGTTGGAGGTGTTCAATAGTAATTGTAAATATTAAATTCAAAATTTTTTAGCATTACCATTTGTTTCGGGATGTTTGAGACTGGTTCTAAACTCATCGGAGTTCATATGCAAAAAGAATAATTTTAGATCCCATTCAAAATTCAACAGGCGTAACAGTTTTCAGGATTTTATGTTTGCAACGTTTCCTTTGGCTTCTATCATGTATGAGGGTAAGGGATTGGCATTTAATCAAGCACATCAATTTCTCTATGTATCTTGATGTTGGTGGTGTTGATTGTTGAACTCTTCTATCATGACCTTAGTAAAAATGTACTCTTCAGTGAAGCAAATTCACTTATTAAGCATGGGAAAAGTTTTCTAATTCTACCTTATTTTAATGCTTGGATTAAGAATTTTCATCAAAATTGTAAGGCATTGACTAATGTCCTTGGGGGATCAACTTTAAAATTTGAGGGAGAGGCAAGGGCTAGAGCCTAAAGGAGTGGGGCACATGATGCTATTGATGATTAGCATCCCAATATAGGCAATGATTTATCTATCTGGACTCATCTTATGGATCGGAATTGATATATTTTGGACATCTATTGATATCTTGCAGTATATGGGCATGGCTACTTTGAATATTAATGAAAAATGTTTTTTTTTTTAATTCAAAATATACGTATATATTTAATTTTTGTATTTGCTGATTTTTTCTGAATTTCTCCCGATCTGATTCAAAACTGACTCTTTTGCCTTGTCGATTTATTGCTGATTCCGATTCTGGTAATATTGTGTCAGACAGCTCCTAGAGTGGACGGCTACTCCAAACAAGCAAGGGAAACAATTGTAAAACCCTCCAGTAGACTGAACGCTCCAAGGAAGGTGCGCTAAAGGTCTCAAACGAATGGAGGCTTATCATCAAACACCAGAAAACTTCACACATGCTGGTTGCACTACCTTCTTGCTGAAACAGACTGCTGTAATATGATTAGGGTTCTGCGGAATGCTACTGCTCTGAAAACAGGGCATTACTGCTGGTTCTGCTACAGAAAATGCTGAGAAATGTGCTATCGGACCATCGGTTGTAAAAGACAAAGTAGACCCCAAACTGCCCTTTCAAACAGGTTCCAAATCCTGAATTTTTTAACCTTTTGCTGCGTAATGGGCAACCGATCCAAGCTGTCTCTATTTCTGCCACATAGTGACATCAAATGGATGCCCCCAAACTGGTATATATATATACTATATTCGTTATGATTAAAGACTTTCTTGAGTCAGCCCCAAGCTTCCAAACACAGATCGGCCCCCGGAAGACTATTAGTCTTTAGACAAAGGTCGGCCTTGGCCTTTTGCTTGGAATAGGTCGGCTCCCTCTACAAATTTTGGAAAAAACTAACCCAGTTTGACCTCAGAAACAGGTATTACCCCTCCGGTTGATCTATTAAGGACTTCAAATGCGTCTTACAATTGTGCCCTTTGGAATGAACCATCAATACATGCATGTCTCTGACTGCTGATTTAGGAGACTAAAGACTGCTACAAGATTTTGAGTTATCTGTTGCAATTCTATACTCCTGCTGCTTAAAGGGCTAAGATTATTATTGCCATCCATATGCTTGCTATACAGCCATTAAAATATAATCTTCTCTGCTGAAACAAATTCCTTTTTATGAATCATAATTGTCCCAGGTTTGTCATATTTCTCCCTTTGTTATAAGATGGTTATGACTGCACCTTAAGTCCCAGATTTTTTTTGTAATACTGAGCTGGAAGACACCTGGCCAAACTGATATTAAAGTTAAACCCTCCCGTTAATCTAGTACATTTATGCGCACAAGTGGATGGACAGACCGAAAGATTTGCTGCCCATAAACAAATCTCTGAAATAATGACTACCTCCTGTTGCTGCTACAGATCTCTGTTAATGAAGTAAATACAAATCTGTTTCTGAGCAATCAGATTAGTGCCCAGATCAATTCATACCCTCTGCAGAAAAAAACTCTAAATTAGCAGTGTCCTGAGTCTCCTGACTGCTAGGTCTAGTTCTGTATACTTCAGAAAGTATGAGGCTGGCATCATACCAACATGCACCCCTCTTGAGCCTTACACCCTTAGACAACTCAACCTTATGTACAGTACTTAATTCTCAACTCTCTATTAGTTTTCTTAAGGAAACTGCTGAAGAATGTTTGCCAAAGCTTGATTTTCAGGAATCATTTATGGTTGATGAAAAGACCTACTGGACTGATTGGTATGACATACTTGATCCCCTTGAAAGCTTCAACCAATTCAAAGAACCACTGAAATACATGCTATAGATCAATAGCCAGAAGCCCAAAATTCATGAAACTATATGCTAGGGCGTCATCCTATTTTCAAGACCACACTGAGAGTCATCAACCTGCTTTGTGGTGAAAATCATAAGTGAAATCATGAGTGGACACGCAAGCAAAATGGGGTATAACTGGGGGGGCTAACTTGTGTTAGTCAGATGCTGATGGTTAGAGACTTAGAGGATAGGATTGTCATACTGAGATTTTGTTGCTTTGCTTTTGGATTGCCCTTGAATTTTAGAGGGACCCTTGGGAATGTTTTGTTCGTTCCCTCTTTGGCTGGAGGTATATACTGCACTTTGGTAGATTTGGTAGTAGGAGGAGAGGGAGGCCCTAATCCTTGTTCTTCCCTTGTTAACTTGGTGAGTTGATGGGCAGTTGAGCGCTTTGGCCATTTTCAGTTTCTTGAGTGAGTATTGGCTTGGTTAGTTGAGGGTTGGTACTTAGAGACCCTGCATGTTGGGATTCGAGGGCACAAAGGTTTGGAAAAATGTGTCCACATAGCATATGTTGCCCAGGGAGGACGCTGAACTGCAAGAGCACAACATGAAGTGGATCATCATCAAATTACAAAGGATTCCAGGTGCATGCTTTGTTAATGCCATATTTTCTGCTACTTAATTTGAAAATGATGTTATAGATAATGGTTAAGGAAGAACAAAAAGAAGAGACTTAACTATATGCAATAGTCCCTTGGTGCCTTATTGCTAGTGTGTTGTTGCAGCGGTAAACCAAGTGTTACAAGGAATTGTTGGAATAGGATTATTAGGTAGGAATAGGATTAGTTAAAGTACTTTCATCAGTTAGGTAGCTAATGATGGGACGAGGCTGGCATCACACCAACACGCATCTCTTTTGAGCCTTACACCCTTAGACAACACAACCTTATGTACAGTACTTAATTCTCATGTCTGTATTAGTTTTCTTAAGGAAACTGCTGAAGAATGTTTGCCAAAGCTTGATTTTCAGGAATCATTTATGGTTGATGAAAAGACCTACTGGACTGATTAGTATGACATACTTGATCCCCTTTAAATATTCAACCAATTCAAAGAACCACTGAAATACATGCTCTAGATCAATAGCCAGAAGCCCAAAATTCATGAACACTATATGCTAGGGTGTCATCCTATTTTCAAGACCACCCTGGAAAGTCATCAACCTGCTTTGTGGTGAAAATCACAAGTGAAATCATGTGTGGACACCCATGAACCCATGAAAAATGGGGTATAACCGGGGTATAACTTGTGTTAGCTAGATGCTGATGGTTAGAGACTTAGAGAATAGGATTGTCATAGTGAGATTTTGTTGCTTTGCTTTTGGATTGGCCTTGAATTTTAGAGGGACCCTTGTGAGTGTTTTGCTCGTTCTCTCTTTGGTTGGAGGTCTATACTCCACTTTGGTAGATTTGGTAGTAGAAAGAGATGGAGGCCTTGATCTCGAGGGAGGCCCTAATCCTTGTTCTTCCCTTGTTAACTTGGTGAGTTGATGGGCAGTTAAGTGCTTCAGCCATTCCCTGTTTCTTGGGCGAGTATTGACTTGGTTAGTTGAGAGTTGGTACTTAGAGCCCCTGCATGTTGGGATTCAAGGGAACAAAGGTTGGGAAAAATGTGTCCACGTAGCATATGTTTCCCAGGGAGGACGCTGGATTGCAAGAGCACACCATTAAGTGGATCATTATCAGATTGCAAAGGATTCCAGGTGCATGCTTTGTCAATGCCATATTTTTTGCTACTTAATTTTAAAATGACGTTATAGATGATGGTTAAGCAAGAACAAAAAGAAGAGACTTAACTATATGCAACAGTCCCTTAATTCCTTATTGCTAGTATGTTGTTACAGTGGTAAACCAAGTGTTACAAGGAGTTGTTGGAATAGGATTATTAGGTAGGAATAGGACTAGTAAGTACTTTCATCAGTCAGGTAGCTAGTGATAGTAGCTAGCGATAGTAGCTAGCTTTATGGTTTTCATTGCTTCAGTTTCTTTAATTTTGTGCTTTACTTCAGATTATTTTAGGTTTAAACTATTCAATACCCATCAATGTTTTAAAAATCGTCTGAGTCCGAGTTGGTTGAGTTGACCCTCGGCCGGCAACTCTGTTCGGGTGGCCGATTTGATACTGATTCGCTGAGTTTGGGTCCGAGTCGGCCGAGTTGTCTGAGTTGCAACCTAAGTCATCCAAGTCAGCTGTGGCAGACACCCACATGCATGCGGACTCCAGAAAAACATGTTTATTTTTTATTTTTAAGATTTTTCTTATTCTAACCCTAACCTAAGGCCATAAGATGACCCCTTGCCCCTCTATTTGCCTCATACTTCTGTTGTAAGATGTTTGCGGGCATTTGGCATTATTGTTGTTTGGATTCATGGAGGCTTGGGTGAGCATCCAACAGTGAAGAACAATCAACAATATTGGAGGATTTGGACTGTTGGAGACCAGGTTTTTGTTACCTAGATGTATGATAGTTGTCGACTAGCCATTGATTTTTTTTTCTCATTAAATTGACAAATATTAGTCTTGTTTTCTATTGTTTGCTGCCAAAATAATAAGATTTTTTTTAATTTTTTCTTTGCATGTTTAGATTTGCTTTGCATTTAGATTCTAGATTGGCCCCAAAAGGAAAAGTCCAGGCATAGATCCATGTTGATGTCATTGAAGGGAAATTGTATTGTAAGTATTGCGAGAAATGGATGAAAGGAGGGGGCATTAATAGTCTTAAACGACAGTTGGTTGCTGTTAGAGGAAATATTGCCCCATGGGAAGCTGATTTAGAGTTGACTGGAGAGATTAGGTTGGAGTTGCAACAACAATTTGATAAATTTGAAGAGGAGAAGGCTAAACAAAAAGAGATGTATGATCATTTACATACGATGTAGTGGCATCATAGCATGTTGTTTTTTGGACTCTACAAGGCATTTAGGCCTCATTGATTATGCTTTTTGTTCTAGATATGTATTACACAGTACACTCGGTGCCATTTTGCTATATTCACCCTTATATGGTATATACATGAGTAGACATTGGATATTTTTGTCTCTAATGCTTTGCAAGCATGGATTAAAATCTTTGAAATATTGTTTTTCTTTAAAAATTAATATTCATGTATTTTTTAAGTAATTCGAGTCATTAAATTCAAATCGGCCAAGTCGTTATCGATTACAAATCCGAGTCCGAGTCTGAGTTTTAAAACATTGATACCAATATCTAGCATAAAGGAGTTCTATGAGACTTTTTATCAGCATGACAACTTCCTTCATTTTGAGCAGTAGGGCAATGTTCATGAATTGGACCTGGATTGGTAAAACAAAATGAGATTTCACTATGGTGGCTAGCTCTCTCTTGCTGAAACCTTAGTGAAAGAAACTTTCTAGTATCATCATTGAAATAAGTGAGTCAACACCATCAG
The DNA here is from genome assembly GCA_001517045.1 of Pseudotsuga menziesii. Taxonomy (NCBI): domain Eukaryota; kingdom Viridiplantae; phylum Streptophyta; class Pinopsida; order Pinales; family Pinaceae; genus Pseudotsuga; species Pseudotsuga menziesii. The sequence continues at coordinate 346,053 of LPNX010229916.1, forward strand.
TGGGGCAACTTATTTTTAACACTTTGAAACCTTTCATTAACTCCCAAATCTTTTCACCTTCCTTGAGGGATATGGTAAGAGGGGCCAAGGATTCTCTAGGTTTTTTGGGCATTGTGGTTATCACACCTAATAAGTTTAGAGGGCAAGATCTTCTCCATGTGTTTAGAGGCATGATGGCAATTATAATCATGGGAATATAATGGAGAGTGTTAGTAAGAGCATGTCCGCTAAATACTTTGTTGGTGAAGATTGATGAATTAGCTGAAGGGGGAGTGATAACTTCAGGGCGATATTAGGGCCCAAAATGAATGACGCAATGGTGGAGGCTCTAGAACAAACTAACATGTTGTGCAATATTCTTTTTCACTGACACCCATTCTGTTACTTCTCAAGTGATCTAGATATAGGTCCTCTCCAGAAGGCCAACTTTACTGTACGCCACAAGCAACTCCAACTTGAAAGGATTGACCTCTCTTCAAAGGATTGATCTTTCTTCTTGCTTTCCTTTAGAAACTTCGAAGCTATTTTGATCTATTTTCCAATTCTAACAACTTGATTGAGACATTCTATAGGTTAATTGAGACCATCTCTCTTTCATCTTCCACCTTGATGATCACTTCTTGGGAGCTCCTGAGGCAGGAGGCCGCTAATTCAACTTTGCTCAAAGGCTCATGCCTTGATGGGGTGGGGGGAAGCATAGAATTAGTGGGGTGGAGAACAAACGGAATTACCTTAAATGCATCATCATATTCTTGGAGCTCCACTCTCAACTATATTATCTCCTTTAGAAAAGATTTTGAATTCTTGCTCCTATACTTTTTCTTCTACTATTTAGGTTGTGGACTGATTTTTCTTCATTGCATCCATAATTGTTAGATCAACACATTCAAGGTTTGCAGGCCTCCATTTTTTAATTTGTTACCTTGGCTCTTCTTTAGACTGTTTAGTTCGACTCTTGTTTTTTTTAAGTACAAACCTTTTAAAAGTTAGTGTATGGTATTTTTTTATTAAACTTGAATGCGTTGTGTAAGTCTCCAAAATCCTTTAGCTCATAAGTGCCATGTGCAGTATGAATTTGTTTTCACATAACAATTAGGTTCTTTTGCTTGGGGACTATGAGCACATTCATCAACTTCAGGTTCTTGTAGGTATTTATTCCTAGGTTTCCTCTATGATCATCATGGCATGCTCCTTTGGTTTTTTTAATAAAGCTTCTTCCGAAATATTGATTCCCTCCATTTCAAACAATTCTCTCATTCCCATGAAGAAATTCCTCTTCTTTGTGCTGCTCTTGTCATTCTTTATCTTGTTTTTTTTTCACCTTCTTTTTAGGTGTTTTGGGATTTTTATTAGATGGGGATCCTCCTCATGCTACCCCTTTTTTTTGGTCATTATGACCCAATGCCATTCATTGCCCATGGTTTTTCCCCATTTAATGTTATTTTTGGCAAGTTTTGATTAGGGGATTCTTTCATTTTCTCCTTAGGTCGCGTTTCCATAGTAATCCTTGATATCTTGTGAGATGCTACGAGTGCCTCTTTTTGTCCATGTTGTATACAATCACACGCTTCTTAGACAATAGAGGCTATGTCATACCTGCAATGACCATGGGAGGTTGGATGCAAGGGAGAGAACTAGTTTGAGTTTTGTAGTCAACTACTTCCTCGTTTTCTTCCTGCTTTGATGATTGGGTCTCCATAATCATCTTATGTCTCCCATTCTTCTTCTTCTTCTTCCTTGATCTCATTGTCATCATTTATTTCATCTAAAATGAAGCTTGGAGGATTGCACTTTCTACATTGGTGGCCTCCTCTATGTTTGCTACTATGGGGATTTCAAAGTTTTTGCTCCATTTCATAATATACATGGCCTTCCACCTATGTTGCCCTCCTTTAGATTACATGTGAGTTTCCATGATCTTGTTTAGGTCATAGTGCGCTTTGGCCTCGATGAGCATTATCCCTAATTTATCGAAATCCTTTTCATACACATCTAACTTAGGTTTTGAACCAATATCCTTACAGGATGTGAATGGGCCAGAGAAGAGATGAGATTTTTTACTATTGGAAAAATAATCATATAGTTCCATTGTTTTCTCACAAACCTCCATCAATAAGAACCTCCATAATGTATTTGGGAAGTAAATAAGGTTCAATATTAACCCATACACTTGCATATAAGCATGATTCTTTTGAAAAATCCAATAGTCTTCATCTTAATAAATAATTTAGCATCCTCTATTACCTTCAACAATTTCTAACCATCAATAATTCACTTTCATAATTGAATCTTCAAACTAGAGGGTACTAGAATTGTAATGGGTCTTGTCCTCCCCAATTGTATTAATATTTAGGAAACATATGGAAGTATGCTAAATTAAGATAGCATGGAAGTTTCCATCTTGCTGTGAATCATTGATCATCTTTCCCTAGTCATATATGGTGGCAATTCTACTATCGTTGATCACTAGGACCATGTATTAGTACATAAAGTTGTGTTGGATTCCCTCAATAGTTGGCACAACAATTAAGCAATCTAGCTAGTGGAATTGTTCATAATATTTTGCAAATTCCCTATTCCTTATGTTTGAAGTGTCATCAATACATAATTATGCCGCCTTCTTAGGGGTCATGTGAACTTTAAGATGATAATAACAATGTGAACGAAGTAAAGGGAAACACTCTCTAAATATAACATTGTAGACTCTTCAATAGCCAAGAAATAAAATGGGACATTTCTTGATTACATTTTTACGATTCTCAAGTACATCATGAAGCTCATTAGGTAATGCCTCATTAGCTCATGGTGGTGCAATTTTTGGACCATAGCATTTAAAACATGAGATAGGAGTATTTAGTTTTATAACTTAGCAGTACAATTTTTAGATCTTGATTATTATGTCCTAATGATTATCATCCCACTTTTATCATTGCATAATTACATAGTGAAAATTTTAACATTCACTTGCAAGGGAAATAAAACAAGGATCATTGAAAGATAACCACGCACAAGAGACACGAGTTTTTATCTTGGGAAACCCAATAGGGAGAAAACCCACCAATTTTTCTTAAGAAGATCTTTTCAATAATAAGAGTACAACAATCATAACAAGAAGAACCCTAATTCACAAGGGCATGTCAAACATCACCTGCTACATAGAGAGAACCTAGTGGCATAAAGGGTGCACACTTCTTCACAAGAAACCCTAGCAAGAGGACACACTTCTAGAGATGTTAAGTAACCCCAACATTTTGCTCCTTGATCTTTTAGTATGCCTAGCAAAAATTGCGCACTAGAGAGAGAGAGGATGATGTGTTGTTGTGATGTCAAAATGAAATGTTTCCCTGCTTATTTATACACTTCAAATCACTTGAATTTCACTTTTGGGTCAACTTGCACTTTCTATCCTCACTTTTCATTTTATCATTAGGGTTGGCTTACTAGTTTGACCACTTCATTCTTAATTCACTAGTTGACCATTTATTTTTGGATTTTTCTTCTTTCTTAAGAAAAGTTCTTCACAATGATGATGCCATTTTTCTCCTTGAATGCCCATCTATTCATACACAGAGTTCTAATGTTGAATAGACCCACTAAGAAGTCCCATATCATTCTCCATTAGCCAAATCACATGGTCCCGAGCTAGTCTACTAGCCAAGCCTCGTAGTACTCTACTAACTAGAACACATCGTACTGTAGTAGTCCACTAACCAAATCCATGACCCCGTGGTACTCCACTGACACATGGGCCATTTCCTGTGGTGGAACGTTGGCCTTGATGTTGTAGAGCCATATTCCATCACTAGCCAAATCACATGGTCTTGTGGTAGCCCATTAGCCAAATCAAATGGCCCCATGGTACTCCACTAACCAATACATGGCCATTTCCCATGAATGGAAGTCACCCATTGCTACACTTCTGTAGGACCGTCCATCACTAACATAGCTCTGTGAGTGGAAGATATCTAAGGCTGCTGATTTGTATGTCTGGGCCATTCACCACTAGCATAACCCCATTAGTAAATGTCCGCCCCATACTGCTCATCCATATATTGTGAATATCTATCACTTGTATGTAGAACCATCAACACTCTAACTGGGCCATTCACCTCTATCCATATGGCTCAAGCTTTGAGGGTGAATGTCTGCACAATGCTTGCTCATTTGTGAATATATACAATGAAGCTTTACTGCTTTCTTTTGCACCATGTCTCAGATGAAGTAATATTTGATTTCCAGATAAATAGTCCTTTGACATTGGCTATAATATATTCTACTTCTGCTCTAGTGAGTGCCACAAAAGCCTGCTTCTTGCTAATCGAGGATATCGTAACTGATCCAACCCGAAGCAACACCCCAAGGTGCTCTTTCTATCCACTGCACTCCACCCAGTCATAATTTGTATATCTCTACAACTTCACTTCATCACCTGACACTTTTTTAGACCATATCCAACTGTACCACATAGGTACCTTAGCCCATGCTTTGCCACAACCATAAGCTAGCTCAAGTTACTCACTGCAAAGAAATATTTCATCAAGGATCTGATCAAACGCTTGTTCATCACCAAATTTGAATATGAAGCGAAATCAGTTAGCTTCTCCAGAACTACACATCATGGGATCCATTGGATCTAATCTGAAGTGGAATCACTCGGCTTCTCTAGATCTATCTGCCTCCATAGGTATAGCCATGTACTTGCAGTCTATCATCCCGAATCTCTAAGGATCTCAACTATGTACTCCCTTTGACTGAGGAAGATCCTGGGGCACTTCACCACCAACAACCTATGCTACATCTACTCCGTCTATGCAAGAGCACTCTGCTCCCTCTGCACCTAAGTATCTTGCTCCCTCTGCATCTGAGTATTCTACATTCTCTGCATTTGGACACTGCATCTGAGTATGTTGTACTGAAGCAACTTGTTTCCTTCTACACTGTTGATCCCTGTGTAGTCATATATGTCATCTCCTCACATGCACGCCTATTCCCACATAGAGCTTTAATGTTGATTTGACCATACTCTAAGAAGTCCTAGACACTTCTTAGAGCCTATGTCAAATTCAACATTAGATTAGATTTTGTCTATTTCACAAGGAGATGAGATCCCCTATCAATTAAACAAGTCAACTCACTGTAATAAAAATAGATCACTTCATCTCGAAGCAATCCCACACAGAGTATGCAATGTGACCTCTAGCCTTATTCACTCTTAGTCAATACACATGACTAATCAAGGCTAAGAATCTCGAGCCTCACACACACTTAGTCAATACACATGACTAATCAGGGCCACGGTCTTCATCCTCTTCTTCCTTGACATATGGGTGTATGCTAGTCAACCAATGATCCTTTCTAGCTTCACTCATGCAAGTGTCTCTCAGGAGTCTTGTTCCCCAATATCTAAGCATAACTGTTGTACTAGATGCATCTTCCCATAAGAACATGGGTAGATCTTAATCATAGATCATCATCTTCCACAATCTTTACAATGGACCTCGTATCACAAAAATGTCCATAAGGGTTAACCAACACTAATTTAAACAGTTATGCTATTTATTCATAAAATAACAATTCAATTTGAATAAATAACACTTATTGCACAAAACGTTAAATACTTATCTTTGCTTGTTTTGTTGACTCCCTCTTGATCTTTGCCTCCTTGCAGAAATCACTAAACTCCTGAAACAATTTGTTGGGCAATAGGGCAGACCCGGGTTTACTCCTTTAGTGTCGCACCAACAAAAGACCCATAGTGTTGGCCCTTTCGGCAACAACCTGCGCACAGGTTGCAGTCTCACCCGAAACAGCTATGGGGTGCCGCAGAATCAGGTTTCTGCAAGCCGAGAGGGGGATTACTGTACCTTAGCCTTTTAATAACCTTATTAGTCAATAATTATAAAGTTTATCATTCATTCACATACAGCTTCGCAGATAAATAAACAGACGTGACTTGCTCAACCCACTACAGGGAATTCACAGCGAAGCTAAATATTAGCAGCGATCTAACTTATCAGATGTATACAATTATTAATGCATAAAAGACAACAGAAACAGAAACAGCACAAGAAACCACAACACCGGATGTAACGTGGTTCACCCCCAGTGTAGGGGCTACGTCCACAAACTGTGTTCTATTCAACTGGCTACAAAACCACAGTTTGATCTGCGCACTCAGCTACAGATCCCTTCAGTCCTTAAAAAGCCACGCACACAGCAGCAGGCCCCTGCGCACACAGCTGCAGGTCTTTCCTCAATCTTCTTTACAAACCCTCTGCGCACACAGCTGCAGAGGTCGTCCACGCACACAGCTGGGACTTAACCTTTCTTTTCAAAATCAACCTTAGCTTCGCCTTAATCTTTCTTACATTATAAAACCTAACTTTTTCTTATTTACAAAAATACCTATTTATACATTGCGCTATTACAAAACCATGGCTTCAAACCATGGGCACCCAAAAACCCTAAACCCTGGATTTAAACCACGAGTTTATTACAAAAAGGGGTTTTGACTTACCCTGACACCCCTAAGACTATTTTGACCCATAACTCCGCTTACAAACAGCCGCGAAGTTACCAAAACTAATAATCCTTAGGGTACGCGCCCCAACAGGCCCCTAAGACTCACTAGTGGCCTGTCTCGGGACACTCTGAGAGGACTCTGGTGGGAGGATCTTCTGCGCGAGGATCTGGAAGCGACTGGTGAGATTGTGTAGTATATCATCAGCGGCTTTCTCCTTTTCCACTAATTCCTGTAATACTGAAGATGAGTCTGTGTCAGCCCTTTCCTACGCAAAAGTGTCATAGGTCTTCAAAAGTTTGAGCTGGCTTTCCGCAGTATTGCTCAATTCTAATGCTTCATCAACTAGGGGTTGCAACGCATTCTCCAGCAGCGTTACCTTCGTCCTACAGGACTCGATTTCCTGCTGAAGTTCCTTGCTGCGCTTCACTTTAGCCATCTTCTGCATAGGTGGCAGCGTCTTGATTTATATTCTGACTGCATCTAATTCATCCTGGCGCAACTTGATGGTTTCCTGGATCTTACCTACATCTGGATGGTCCTGTAGGTTCGCCCATGCTTCTATGCTGTCTTCCATTAGTTTTTCGACGCTGGCCACATTATCTGATATTTTTGCTGCCGAAGCCTTGATGTCCTGCTGGCGCTGTTCTCGGACCTCTAGTGGAGTCTAAGGAGGAATGCGCAGTTGAAGTTCTGCAATCTGGTGCTGGTGTTCTATCTTCATCATTTCAACCTCGCTGCGGGACTGCTGGGCATAGTCTCTTAGCTTAGCGATTCTCTGCTCTGGTTCCTCTGCTCCCTGTATGTCGGAGTTAGAAAGACTCCGACATGCCTCGTCCAATGCTCGCATCAACGTAGTTGTTGTATGTTCAGCCTCTTTCTTCTGTTGTGCGATTTCTTCTAGGCGTGCTGCAAAAGTTTTGTTTTGTTTGATGGTGTCTTCCAATTGGATTTGGGACAATTGGGTTCGGGTATGGATCTCCTTTGTAATCGCGAGCTGGCAGAGGTGCAACTCTGACATAGACATCTTTGTATAATCAAGCCCTGCGGTTATATCCGTCTGGGGTCGGGAATATGTGTCAGGCTGTATCAGAGTTGCGCTTGATACCTGTCCCTGGTGATCTCTGGGTGGCCATTGCCTAATATCCTGCTGCGTGGGTGCTGTAGTGCTACTTGTCGCAGTAATGTGCGCTGATTTTGCTGCCAGCTCTTTTAGCTTCGATACCCTGTTTGCGATACCTGAGAGCCCAGCAAGATGCAGTTCCGCAAACTATGACCATTTTTTAGTGAGCGATGTCGTAGACTGTTCGAGAGCTTGCTTCAGCGCATCCAGCGTGACAGTGGCTTCTTCCTCAATATCTTTGTCCTTCGACGCTTTTGCCTTTTTGCGGGACTGCGGCTTGGTTACCTCGGCTACTTCTGGTGACTTGCGCTTCGTTTGTGGGTTAGGATCTGATATGGTCTTGACCGACTCCTCATCCTGTTCATCCTGTCCGCCGTCTCCACCCTGGCCGTCGTCATCCATCTGCGAATCACTTAGGTCTTCGTTATCTTCCAATGGGCTTTGCTGCTGCGCCTGACTAGTACCTGCGCCAATATTGATAGCTGGAGGAACTGGAATAGAGGGTTTTTTCCCTAAATCTTTCAGCCATTCGGCCGGCCATTGCTGAACTATCCGCCTGATATCTGGTTCGGTGACTACATATGGTAATTTGAAGCATTGCCGTTGTGGATCTGCACGAGCTTGAATGAAAACATGATGCATATCGGCACTAAAGTGCGCGACACCCTCGTATTGAGAGAACACTTCGTTGGTAAGTCGATGTGTTCGCACAATCTCGTAGTGAATACTCATAGCATAGAAGACGAACACAGTGTTCATCATCTGCTGAGCTTCCTTATCTGAGGATATCCATAGGGAGGCATACCTTGCTGCCCCTGGCGTGCCGGGGTTTAATTCTACAAACTGGGCTTCAGTGGGTTCTTTCCACCCAACTAATGCAATAAGGATTAAAAGCCAGGAATAATGAAAAGGTCTACCTTTTTCTTGCGCATCGCGGGCATCATCCAGAAACTCCTTCACAAGATATTCAGCCCAATTATAAGTATACCCCTCAGCGCAGTTCATAGCAATCCGGATAACCGGAGCAGGTACTTCAGTTGGCCTGCATTTCCGTATGAGTTTGCAGGCTAAGAGTTCAGCTGCAAATCGAATGGGCTGCTCCTGAATCGCGGAAGTGTGATACCCTCGTTTCCCTTTTGTCAGGCCAAACCGCTCTTTCATGGTTTGTGCGAGCTTTGTATCGTCATGTTTGGACGGGAATTCAGTTCCCGGATCAGGTCCTGCCATGGGTAAACCTGTGATCTTATGGATGAGGGCGGCGTCAATAGGAATTTGCTGGTCCCCTATCCATAAATAGCCGTCATGCACCAGCGCTAGTAACTGCTTGGCCGCTACAGTCACATGTATGCCGCGACCGAAATGGGGAATGTCAAGTATCTTGAGTAGGCCAGCTTTGTCCAGGCCTGCAGCCCATGGTTGCACTTCCAGTAGTGTGACCCTATGATCCGGGTACTTGACGCGGTGCATGTATTCTGCTGGTTCAAACTGTGGAAACTTGCCATGGTCATTGGTGTCGTGATCGCTGTACTTAAGCCGATCAATCTTCCCTGTCATACTTCCTATCAACTGGACTCCCTGTGGTAGCGAGGGTGTGGCTAATGTAAATTGCTTTGTCCGACGGGGTAACGCGGTACCTGGGCGAACAGGTGGTAGATATGGTGGCTGTGGCGGTGGAATATTCTCCCTTCCCCCGGCCGGGGCCTGTGCGGAACCAGAGGGCTCCATAGGATGAGCTGCTGGTGTTTGCCCTGTTTGCCGCGGCCGGTCTTGGTTGCGCTTGGTGCGAATTTCAGTTCTAGACTTTTTCCTGGTAGACCGTGTTTGCATCGGTCGTGGTGGTGCTGGGGGAGTGTCTTCACAGTGAGCTAGGGCAGGCGGCCGATTAGAGCAGGTGATCAGATCCTCTTGCTCGAATTCTCTGACCAAAGCGTCAATCTCGCGTTCGGTGGTCATGGGTTCACTCAGAAATCTTGAAGAAATGCAGGATGCAATTTTTCCTAACTTAGGCATCTTCTTATACACGCCATCAATCAAATCGGGCAGGACAGTGCATTGAAGGCACCAAGTCTGACGAAAATCTTGTCCATGTGGAGCGCGATTGCCGGTACTGGTCTTAGTACAGTCATTTAAATCAATTCAAACTCTGCCGCCGCCAAATTGGCTGCTTCCCAATGGTTGGATTTTGAGCCTCGCTATGTTTTTGGGCCTCGACAGAATCATGGTTGAAGCTTCAGGGCAATAAGCAACCTCGGCACAATAGTGCCCTTCGACCCGACCTGGTAATATCTGCGACAGAACTATTAGGTTTGAGGGACTGGCGTCTTGGCTCTGCCCCTTGGTGTGGTATTCAATTCCTGGGTGATCATCATTTGCCTTGTCGTGGTTTGATCGGAAAGCTATATCTAACACATGACGACTTTTGTTAATAGAAAATGTGATCAAAACGCTATCGACAAGATCATCCCCACTTACAGTACCGTGGCGGAGCTCAACCTCCATATGCCCATTTTTCGTTATAGGGTCCAAGATATGCACGAACTTATGCATCCACTCCTGGCGAGGTGTGTTTTCCCTTGCTGTATAGTTCTGCCTCAAATGTCCTTGAAGGCTATTCGGCCCCCTGAACTTACTTCGCACCTCTTGAGCTTGGCTTATGAATCTGGGGCGCAGGAATTTCGGGTAGGTTCCCCAACTGGGGTGAAACTTTGTAGGATCGGTCCCCCATGCTGATGTAGCTTCTAGTGCTATTTCTAGACTCTGGGTGTTTTGTGACTGAGGTACTCGTTCTGACATAGGTGCAATAAATTCTCCAGGGTCTGTCATCCCAACATATGCAGGCAACTCTCTGGGCTGTGCACTAAGGCATCTAAGAGACGGAGTGATCTGTGTGCATCTGTGGCCATGTAGCTCGTACAGTCGATTCTGCCAATTCTCCAGACCATCGTCTGAATCGGACATGCAGGAGCTATCACATTGCCAATCCATTACACCATCAACCTCAGGCTCGACATAGTCTGCGTCCTTGGCTGTGATGTTGTAGATGTGGTCTAGAGTATCCTGCTCTCCTTCATCTCTGAGTGGCTCCGTATATCTTTCTCCTTGGGATGGGTCAAGGGGTATGATAACGCGCAGACCATTTCCTTCAAAGGTCATCTGTCTCCTCTTAAGGTTGATGATTGCAGTGTTGGCCATGGCCCACTCAATTCCCAACAGGGTTGGATAAGGGTTGCTGTCATCAATGATCTCAATGACTTCAAAATCTGCGAGAGTACTGACCCCATCAATGTCTATTGGAACACTAAGAAGTCTCCCTAGAGGTACAATCTTTTGCTGGTTAGCTAGTCGCAGTTGTATTGGTGACCACACCAGGGAAGGCTTTCCCATTTGTCCCCAGGTCTGCTTGGGTAGGACATTACCGTCTGATCCAAGATCCAAAATGACATCGGTCATATCATATTCTCCTATCTGAACGTTCAATCTCATTTCCCTTCCCGTTCTTCGGACACGACTAACAGTTTTCTCCTGATCAATTCCTCTCTGAGGGTCTATGACAACAAGAACTTTTTGCAGCTCTTTTAAAGCATTCTGATTCCTCAAGAGTTTCATACAGCTCTGCAAGAAAGATGATAGTGTACTTACTTTATCCGTCGAGGCCTCTTGTGGCTGCGCAGCCTGCTGAAGTTGCCGCGCATGTATTTCTACAGCGCTAGGGTCAACAATATCGCACTGGACCTCTTGGGCTGGTGCTTGGTCCTTCGCAGGGTCGAAGGCTGGGACTTTCCCGGAGGCCTTACGTGCGCACACTGCGACAAGTTGCTTTGGCGTGTTTTGAATATGCGTCGTAGCTCCACTCCGGGTGACCACATTGATGGCTGCAGCCGGTCTCTTCTCAACTGAAATCAACTGAATATTTGGGGTAGGGCCACGGTCGTTGTCCTGAATCTTTGCGAGGAGATGGGGGCATTGTTCAATTACGTGGTCTACTGCGTGGCAATACCGACAGGTTGTAGTGGGGTTTCGACAGTCACGAGCCAAATGGCCAACTTGGTTACAATTGTAACACACAATCTGGCCTCTACCTCTTCCGATCATCCCACCACGGCTACGACCGCCAAAAGCACCTCTTTCGGAGGCGCTGCCGCGGTAACCGTAGCCATCAGTATTCTGGGCTTCATTGTGTACTCGGTAGGCATCAGAGGTGCGCTCTCGCATAAGGTTGTAGCTACGACACTTGTCTTCATTATGCCCTATGGACTTATAGAACCGGCAGTAGGGGTTTTTGGGAACTTGAACATATCTCTGAAGAAGATGGCAGTGCTCGGGGCGATGTTGGCCAGAGGTTCGACAAATCTCACAATATAGAACACCGGGACTGAATTGGTTGGGCGCGCCCGTATTTAGGTAAGTTCTGGCCACGGGACACTGGTCCCTATCGTGACCCTCAGACCGACATTGCGTACACCAAACCTCCTCCCGACTGGTTTTAGCTTTCTTTATGTCACGAAGCTCCATGGCCATCGCTGCCAGCTGTGCTTGGATTTGAGCAATACCAGAATCATCTCCGACTGGGGCGGTCTCTAGCTTCATTGCGATCTCTAGAGCCTCTTGCTGGTTAGCAATCTTTTGTTGTATGAGCGGAGTTCTAATATGCGGTACTAATGCTGCAATAAACCATTCTTTGTGTTGCGCAGGACTAATGGTAAAGCTGACTTGGTCCAGGAGAACTTTGAATCTCTGATCGAAGTCCCACACTGATTCGCCGCGTCGCTGTTGAATCTTCTTGAGTTCAGTGATGCTCTGCGACTCCGATTTGGGCTTCTTAAATTCTTTGATTATGGCTGCCTTGATCTCGTCTAATGTAGGGCTCTTAGTGCTGGAAAATTTCATGAACCATGTCAGAGCCCGGTCCCGAAAGGAAGTAATGAGCTGCGCGGCTCGCATATCCAGGTCTGTAATACTCTTCGCGTTCCAGACGGCCTCACATAAAAACCAGAACTGTTCTGGATCTTCTGATCCCGTTCCTTTGAAGATGGGCAGCTTAATATGATCAGCTAGGTGGGCCATGGTGGTTTTGGGAGGGGGACAAGACGTGGATGGGGGGGGGTTTACAGGGGCAGATTGACCTGTGGCCGGAATACTCGGACTTGGTTGCCTGTCACACTGCGACCGAGCTTTAGGAGCAACAAAGCGACGCTGTGGGGTGACGGGAGGGTGTCCAACCGAAGGGTTTTCTTCAGGGTCTGGCTGTTGAGGGTTTACAGGGGGAGGTACGGTGGCCTGACCTGAGGAGTAGGACTCAAAATCTCTTTTGTACCTTTGCTCACTTCGCGGCAAACCACTTTGTGCGTCGAAGGTATTCTCACTTGCAAACATATGTCAGTACCACTAAACTAACAGTCTGATTCAAATAATAATACACCATTTTCAACCAATAGTATTTTAATCTTCAAGCTTAAGGAATTTAAAAACTTACCACGGGGGCCCTTGAAGAACTGCCGTTCGGCTTCGCTGAACGAGGTGCTTGTGTCAATGGCAAATTCGGTCACAAAGGCTTCCAACGTTCGCGTCGTCCAGAAGTCGACGACGCGGGATACCTCGTTGTTCACGTGCTGTACGAGATTGACCCTTGCAGGGGTCCACACAGGAATCCGTCGAGCTTGAAAGTTCGTCCTCTTCTCTGTTAATCTAGACAACCACTGGTGCAACTCTATGTGGATACTACCAAAGAAAATTTCATAAGTATCACAAAAAACATACCTTTGTAAAAAATCACTTGCGCTTCGACACAGATTCGTATTCTCTTTCTGCGCGAATTTCAGACAAGTCTCAGCAAACCAATCACCGATTTCCTTCACAGAGGGCCTCCAGAACATAGCCCTTGAGGTACGATGTAAACCCCTCTTGAGCAGGTACTGAGTTCAACCGGCAACGGAACCAATTTGTTTGGCAATAGGGCAGACCCGGGTTTACTCCTTTAGTGTCGCACCAACAAAAAACCCACAGTGTTGGCCCTTTCGCAAAAAACCTGCGCACAGGTTGCAGTCTCACCCGAAACAGCTATGGGGTGCCGCAGAATCAGGTTTCTGCAAGCCGAGAGGGGGATTACTGTACCTTAGCCTTTTAATAACCTTATTAGTCAATAATTATAAAGTTTATCATTCATTCACATACAGCTTCACAGATAAATAAACAGACGTGACTTGCTCAACCCACTACAGGGAATTCATAGCGAAGCTAAATATTAGCAGCGATCTAACTTATCAGATGTATACAATTATTAATGCATAAAAGACAACAGAAACAGAAACAACACAAGAAACCACAACACCGGATGTAACGTGGTTCACCCCCAGTGTAGGGGCTACATCCACAAACTGTGTTCTATTCAACTGGCTACAAAACCACAGTTTGATCTGCGCACTCAGCTGCAGATCCCTTCAGTCCTTAAAAAGCCGCGCACACAGCAGCAGGCCCCTGCGCACACAGCTGCAGGTCTTTCCTCAATCTTCTTTACAAACCCTCTGCGCACACAGCTGCAGAGGTCGTCCACGCACACAGCCGGGACTTAACCTTTCTTTTCAAAATCAACCTTAGCTTCGCCTTAATCTTTCTTACATCATAAAACCTAACTTTTTCTTATTTACAAAAATACCTATTTATACATCGCGCTATTACAAAACCATGGCTTCAAACCATGGGCACTCAAAAACCCTAAACCCTGGATTTAAACCACGGGTTTATTACAAAAAGGGGTTTTGACTTACCCTGACACCCCTAAGACTATTTTGACCCATAACTCCGCTTACAAACAACCGCGAAGTTACCAAAACTAATAATCCTTAGGGTACGCGCTCCAACACAATTTGATCTTCTTCTTTGTCAAGTCATGGATTCTTGGAACTGAAAAAATTTGATAAACAATCACAAAATCTCATATAGGACTTTTATCAAACACTTGAATGCAAATCTGATGTATAACTTGTCTGAATTGAAAAACTCATGAGATGAATTTATCTGAAAGTATTAAGTATAAACACCAATGCATTCAACTTCAAACTGAATGAAAATGTGATAACAAAGAAATTTAGGGCCAAGCCCAGGGCAAAACCTCACCAGAGGAAAACCGAGAGAAATAATTTTATTTATGAGAGAAATTAGAAATTCAACAACTTAGAATTTCTACAGCACCAAAATAATTTCAGAAACCCTTATTTGGAAAAACTGCATTGAAAAACGAGCCAAAATACTCGGCCAATCCACGTGCGAACTGTACAACCGATTTCTCAACATTTGTGCAAAGTACGGACTATACGGATTCTGCCAGCATTAAATGCATAAATTTTCGTCTCATAAATTGTGCCTGCCAATCTACCTCTATTTTTGTGCATGTACAATCAACATTAATAGCTGTAAGATCAATGAATTCAGATGTCTTGGGAATCGTGCCTTCAGATTGATGATCAATTTCTCTCTCTCATAAATCAGAAATTTCCGTGAAATTTCTCTCTCTCTCTCTTGTCTTCTTCTTCTGATTAGATGTCTCTGATTTTCCTAGACATTCTTTTATACTTTATCTCACCCAAAACTACCCTAACTAACTCAACCAACTTAATCAATGGATGAGATTAACTTTATCTGAGGGCTCTCATTTAATGCACATATTCGCTTTATTAAATACATTAAATGAACTTTTTGGGTCCCACAACTTAAACTCACTTTAAGTTTATAAAGTACAAAGTCACTTTAATAATATAAAAACACACTACATTAAAAAGCTCACTAGGAAAATACAACTTATGTCCCCCCCATGAGGCATCAAAATCATGGGGAAGGACCAACTGAGTTATAACAACTAACACTCCCTCTTAACGAGGGAGGTCCTTCCAACAATGCCTGTATTTCCACCACCTGGGTCTTGGTCCTCTGAAGAAGCTTCCTCTTGCTCTGGAATGTGACCTGGAGATCCATGTCGAAAAACAACTCTAGAATGAGAATTGTCCCACCTCTGCTCACAACCTTCATACTGGCTGAGTCCCCTGCGAGTGTAGCTCTCCTCATTTGAAGGTATCATCTGTGCATTTGTTGCCTCATCTTCAGATTCAGTCTCAGATAACCATCCACCTGACCCTGGAAACATCACTTCTCCTTGCAGAAAATAAAGTCTGTCTCTTCTATTCTCAAGTAAAATTGTGGTACCAATTGGGTTCTCTACTTGATATAGAAATATTTGTCCTGACTTGACAAATAATCCATACCCATCATCCTCTAATGATGACATAGAAAGTCTGCTAACTTTCATGCCTGGAACAAACAATACCCTGTTTACTTCAAGGACATTTCCCAGATCTAGTTGGAATTTCACAGTTCCAACTCCTCTTATTTCTGCTTGAGGATTTCCAATATTTGTTTCAACAAAGTGTCCTAGAGTAATTTCTTCTATCCTCTAGAAAACTCCATACTTTCCGGTCATATGACTAGCTGACCCGATGTCAACTATCCATGTGTCATGGTAAATCCACTGAACTATTTATACTAGTCTCAACAGATGCCAAAGAAAATTCCTTTTCAAATTTGGCAGCAAAATCTAGTACTTCTGTTGATGCTGCTCCCTCTTTGTCTTCATCCTTCTTCTTAGGACATTAACTAGCATATTGTCCAAACTTGTTGCAGTTATATCACCGAACCTTACTGAGGTCTTTCTCCCTTTTCTTCCCCCCTTTACCTTTTCCTTTGATAAGAAGGGCAACATTTTCTTCACTGCTCTGAGTGCCATTCTGGAATGTCCCCTCACGAGTCTCTTCTTGAACAAAGTCATCCCATAACCTTGTCCAATCAGGAAGATTCTCTCTGTCAACTACTCCTTGCACAAATGTGTGCCATTTTACAGTGAATCCATTAAGAGCATATCTAACAAGCTCTTCATCTTCCACTTTCTCACCAGCAGCACCAAGTTCATCTCTAACTTGAGAAATTTTTGTGAGATAAGTGGTTATTGTATCAGCATCAGTTATCTTGGTATTCCTCGGTTTTTCTCCGAGAACCATCTTTCTATTTTGGTTCTTACTTTGATAAAGAGTACATAAAGCTTTCCAAATATCAAAAGCATGTGACTTACCTGTGACATGAGGTATCACATGATCTTTTATAGAGTCAAAGAAAATTCTCTATGCTTTGATATCTTTCTTTTCAAAAGCAATCTTCAAAGCAGTCTCTGTGGGAAGTGTGATGGTGTCTGAAGCACCAACAATATCCCATAGCTCCAACTCTTTGAACAATATGATTATGCACTCTTTCCAAGGGCTGAAATTATCAGACCCATTCAGTTTGTCTTCATATCGCAATCCTGCTGAGGTCATGACTTCAACTGATAAACTTTAACTGACCCTGACTTGAATCTCTTTTCTTTTGTGTCGCACAACTTAACACACCTTCAACAATCACGCTCTGATACCATGAAGAAATTTGATAAACAATCACAAAATCTCATATAGGACTTTTATCAAACACTTGAATGCAAATCTGATTTATAACTTGTCTGAACTTAAAAACTCATGAGATGAATTTATCTGAAAGTGTCAAGTATAAACACCAATGCATTCAACTTCAAATTGAATGAAAATGTGATAACACAGAAATTTAGGGCCAAGCCCAGGGCAAAACTTCATCAGAGGAAAACCCAAAGAAAGAATTTTATTTATGAGAGAAATTAGAAATTCAACAACTCAAAATTTCTACAACACCAAAATAATTTCAGAAACCCTTATCTGGAAAAACTGCATTGAAAAACGAGCCAGAATACTCATAGCCAACCCACATGTGCGAACTGGACAACATATTTCTTGAAATTTGTGCCAAGTACAGACTGTACTGATTTTGCCAGCATTAAATGCAAAAATTTCTGTCTCGTAAATCGTGCCTACCAATCTGCCTCGATTTCTGTGCATGTATGGTCATCATTAATGGTTGTATGGAATTGGCTGTACGATCAATGAATTCAGATGTCTTGGGAATTGTGCCTTCAGATTGATGATCAGTTTCTCTCTCTCATAAATAAAAAATTTCCTTCTTTCTCTCTCTCTCTTGTCTTCTTCTTCTGATTATATGTCTCTGATTTTCCTAGACATTCTTTTATACTTTATCTCACCCAAAACTACACTAACTCAACCAACTTAATCAATGGATGAGATTAAGTTTATCCGAGGGATCTCATTTAATGCACATATTACTTTATTAAATACATTAAATGAACTTTTTGGGTCCCACAACTTCAACTCACTTTAAGTTTATAAAGTACAAAGTCACTTTAATAATATAAAAACACACTTTACATTAAAAAGCTCACTAGGAAAATACAACTTTTGTTCCCCTCATGAGACATCAAAATCATGGGGAAGGACCAACTAAGTTATAAAAACTAACAGGAACTTGCTGAAGTCTTCATCTTAGGTCTTTATGTTTGCTAGAGAGAATCATACACAGTACATGAAGACGTCCAAGGATGGCATTGTCATCAGTGCACATGTATTTGAATGTACTAGGTCCAAGTTCCCATTTGGACCTATTATCACTACATGAAAGAGTTCCTTTGGCATTCTTGTCAAATATACATCTTCTGCAAAACATCTTTATGTTGAAGCTCTAGAGTACTTAGAAGTACTCTTTCCAAAGTTTATTTATGTTAAAGTTTGTGCAGCTGCGAGACCCATTCTCATAGAGGATGGTACCCTAGTCAGCTGACTATGATAGAGTAAGACCCTAGAAGGTACCCTAGGGCCCCCGGTAGTCTCCTGGGGTTCTTGGTCTAGGACCAAGCAGGTTGATGCCATGGCAAAGCCCCTAGCATGTGGCTAGGGCCCCTATATGCCTCTAGGGTATTTTGGTTTGGAACCAGGGACACGATGTCCAAGTAGAGCCTACAGGTAGAGGCAGAGATATATTCTGGTCTTGAACCAGGGACACGATGTCCAAGTAGGTCCTGCAGGTAGTTGATCAATTTTCAGTGTGAGACTGAAACTCAACTTAATATTGGGAACCATTCTGCGAGAGAATGGAGGACCCCGTCAGGGTCCAAGGATTGATCAACCTGATTCAGTGTGACACTAAAACTCAGCGTAAGGCTGAAAGCCATTCATTAAGAATGGAAGATAATGATTTCCCCTCTCCTAATCGGTTATTGCTAGGTTGCTTCTCAAGGGACTGGCCACCCCTTGACAAAGTCCCTAGTACCTAACCCTTAGGAGCAGTGTTAAGGACAAAAGGATTGTACCATCCATTTGGATCTTCCCCTTTATACAGTGATGACAAAAGATATTAAACTATGTACCTTGAAAGAGAGCAAAGTCTTTGGTCCTCTTGTTGAATGCTTATCCACTCTTATGGTTCACCTTATTCTTATGGATGTGTGTCATGTGGATTATGGTCCCCTTATTGACTCTTGGTCCTTTAGCTTACTTGATTCTGGCACTCTTACTTGTGTGCACCTTTGATTACAATGACTCCTATTTATGGATTTTATTTGGTACACTATCCTAAGTGTATTTACCTTATGGTTGTACTAAAAGACCATTGAACCACTCATTGTTTATGATTATATTGATTAAATTATTGGACCTTTTTTATCTTTATTTCTTGACCATGTTATTTTTTGTTTTATTGTTGACCACTTTATCCTATCCTAAGTCTTAGTTTTACTTTATGGTCTTATTAATAAAACCTTTATGGTTATATTAATAAATACACTTGGTCCATTTAATTTACCTTATGTTTTTTTTTATTTCTTATTTTCTCTGGATTTTATGGACCACTTTATTTTTTGACCTGTGGTAACCTAAAGTATCTTTCAATATATATATATGATATAGATCTTACCTTGGAAAACAATTTGCGGTTGGGTTCTTTCACATGCTTATTCTCCATGGCTTCCTTCACGGTTCACCCGTGGCTGGGTTCTTTCACATGCTTATTCTCCATGGCTTCCTTCACAGTTCACCTGCGGCCTTTTCACGCTGATCTCTTTCTTCTGGGCTGCGACTTCTCTCTGCGATCTTCTTCTTCACGACTGTGATTTCATTCACAGGTTTTACATCTCCCACACGGGCTTCACCACTGTGCTCTCTGCTTGGTATCGTTGTGATTTTATTCTCAGCCGATTTTGTGATTAATCCTGGGTTCAATTTGGATGTGTGATTTATCTCTGCGATCTCCTAAGCGTGAATTTTCACGTACTTGAATTTGCAATTTTTCCCCTCGAGCTTATTCTCCGTGTTTCTCTTCATGAGTCTTATCTATGGCTTATAGTGACCTCTGCGATATTGGGTTCACGGCTGTGTCCATGATTTTGTTTGGGTGACCTCTACGATTTGGTTATTCTGTGATCTCTGGTGGCCATCATGACTCCTCACTGTGATTCCTCACGGACTCTACTTGATCTCTGCGATTTGTATTTTTCATGGCCTTATCTCTCAACCTGTCTCTGCAATTGATCTCTATGCGAGAGTGCTTACGACCTGTCACTGCAATTTTACCTCTGTGTGATTTATTACGGACTTACCTCATGATCTGTCCCTGCGGTCTATCTCGGCGTGAGTCCTTATGGGTTTTACCTTTGTGTGCTGGGTTTCTTTCCCTGAGTGTGGACTGTGGATTCATTATCATGACTGTCAGAGAGTTTTGACTGTGCTAAGTATGACTGAGTGTCTCTTGTGCTAAGTGACTGTGTGTCCTTAGCATGAATGTTTTGGGCATCACTGAATTACTCTAGCCTGTACTTTTGATTGACATCTCTCTCTGTTGACTAAGAGTCTAAGGTCTGTTTCTGGTTGCTTTAACCCTCTCTCTCAAGGTACGTATATGGTTTACCGAGTTTGACTTGTCCCTTGGGTGACAAGATCAAACTCAGAAACATCCGAGTATAAAGTGGATCCAACAATGGTATGATTTGCTAATACTGTATCTATTTTTGTTATGTACATGATATTCGAAGTGAAACACCTCAATGATCAACTTCAACGCAGTGACCAGCAGAGCGTTAAAATTAACGCAATGACCAGCGGAGCGTTGAGTTGAAAGAGATGAAAATTGTTTTCTTGTTTTATTATAGTTAGCAGCACTATTCTGAATTTGAATTTAGATGTTCATGCACTTATGTTTATTACGTGTATTAAAAAATCACTGCCTCTTAAAATTCAACAATTTATAGTCTTCATCAAATC